>JAYJMB010065590.1:0-70746 GCA_036873735.1 Pouteria campechiana
GACCATCTGAAGTTGTTCAAAACTCCTCAATTGACACCTTTTTGTGTTCAACCACTCCAATTGACTCCTAAATCAAAATATGAGAATAATGAGTATATTTAGGATTCAAATGTGTGAAAAAGATGAAGTATTAGGAGAATAAAATATGACATTTTGCATTCTCATCAATGGTTAGCAGTAGGGAAGAACGAAAATGGAGTTTTCTCCCTCTTAGCCATGCCCAAAATGGGTGTATTATGCTCCTTTCATGGTGGGGATTTATCTACATGTCGTGACAATGATTTCCCCAAGAAATTTGTAAGAATATTTAGGATGTGGGTAGCATGGGAGAGGACAGAAGCATATGGAGTGGCAAGGGATGGGTTTTTGAACGTGGGAGAAAGATGGAGGAGTATTTTAGTTGCTCCACTTTTGGTGCTCCATAGGTGCATTTGCACCCTTACACGTGCAGCTCATTTTCCTCATCAATCTCTTTAATTAAACATGGTTAACGTGTTATCTACTTATCCCCTTCTTAAATACACTAAGTTATATAAATAACTCTGTAACAATTGAAAAAAAAAATTTATGCACCTAGTTGCACCAATTTACTTAATTAAGAAACTTACCTCATTTTAACACCCTAGGTGTTACACCATAGTCATGGTATAAGAATGATACCATGCAAGTATGCCTTGATGCTAAGGCTAACTCGACTGATGCCATGTGAGGATGCTTTGATGATAAAGTTGACTCAGATAATGCCACAATGATAATTAATATCGAATATTATAATTGAAATGTCATGAGAAAATGCCAAGATGGTAATGAAATAACAATACATGAGTGGGCAATTGAACATTGATTAAGGGCTTGGACATGTATACCCCATTTATAGGTGCATGAGGTTGTCGATGAGCCTGGTTGTGGATTGTAAGCTACTTGATAGATTGTATGGATGTAATTGACTGTTGTGAATAATGACAGGTGCATATTTTGCTGAATAACTAATTGTAATCCATTTGTTTATGTCTTGCTTCTTTAAGTAAGCTAAATGTTATTAGAATTAGGTCCATATATTGCTGAATAACTAATTGTATTCCATTTGTTTATGTCATGCTTGTTTAAGTAACTGAATTTTGTTAGGATTGGGTGACTATGTATTTCATGATAGTTCATTGTGAGGCATGATGGTAGATAGTTTGCTTATGAACACTTTGATTTGGATGGATTATTATGTGTGTTATGATTGGAAATGATTAATTTGTGTATTTCTGTGTGTTGATGGACATTGGATTCTGTTACAGCTTAAGTTAGCTGCTTGATTGTTGAATGTGATTAATGGAATGGTTTCATATAGGTGGCCTCGATTGACTTAGGGCTTGGCATGTATGGCCTGAATAGCCTGGATATGAGGTAGAAGCTTGGATTGATTTGGGGCTTCGCATGTATGACTTGAATAACCTAATATGAGGTGGACGCTTGGATGGCACGGGACTTAGCTATGATGCCAGAATAGCATCCCATAATGATTTCTATCCTAGGATGATAGGTTGTATTTATTTCTAATATTGTATGATTGTACATCATATAATTGGTGTAATGATGACACTAAGAGAGTGAGCACCTTCAATGAGAAAATGTGTAAATGTGTATTGCTAGTAAAAGTAACCATTTCTAGAATGATCAGGACATCTGATAAAAAAGACACAACTTGCCGGTGTATCATATGTGTACGGATCCACATGGTGTGAAATAGTCCTAGTGAATGGATTCATAAACTTAAGAAATGATGAGAACCAATGATACTTAAAGTTTCAAGGATGAAACTTTTTATAAAAAGGGTTATTTGTAACACCTAGGTGTTAAAAATGAGAAAAAATTTAAACATTGATTATGGTGATGATTGGTCATGAGGATAAATTTGTTTTGAATTGAAATGATTCAAGTACATATGAACTACACATAAGTTAAATAAAATTATGTAAATTAAAACTATATGTCAATAATTATCAACTTGATTCCTAGTTATTTGAGAAAAAATTATTATGCATTTTATGTCATTAGTATCTGAAAAAATCATGAAAAAGGAAGCTACCAGAGATGGTTGAAAGAAGACTTGAAGGGAAGGAGAAACAGAAGGAAACTAGGGTGATAGGTTGGGTGTCGTAGTACTAAAATGAGGGCCCCGGCACTAGTTCCTTATGCAGGAGGCAAGAATGGCGACCAGTGGATCTAGCACCATAGTGCCGATGTCGATGGTGAGGCGATGGAGCACTGACCATCTGATTTTTTTTTAAATGGTTTAGCTCCCTTGTTTTTCCCATTCGTCCCCTCTTCTTCCCTACGCCCTAGCCTAGTGATCCAATGCCTCCATGCTCAATTTTCATGTCATTTTAGTAAGAAAATCATCATGTATAAGCATGAAAGCTAGGATTCATGCATTTAAACTAAAGCTTTATTTGTTTGGACATTGGAAAGAGAAGGAAAATCCATTTTAGCTGTGATTGGTGGAGGATTCTTGCAAATTGGGGTGGGATCTTTGTATAAGAGAGGAAGCAACACTTGAATATGAAGGTAAACTTCTTTCCCCCAATTGATTTCATGATTTTTGCTTTGCTAGAGTTTCATGCTATTCGTGAACAATGATTTTGGGGAAAAATGAGATAAATTATTGCTAAAATCATGGGAGAAATAATTAATTCATTAATTATAGTGTTTTGGGGCTTGTTTGAGAGTGAGAAATTTGATTTTAGACAATGACCTTATTAGAGGTTGGAAAGGGCTTTTTAGTGTATCAAGTGTTTAAACAATAATTGGCTGAATTAAGGGCTTTATTGAGTTGTTTGAATGATGTTTGTATGTTTATCATGTTGATACAAAATGAATATTATAGGAAAGTAAGGTTTTTTGAGACACCTTATTAAGAAAGCATAATTTAAATAGTGCTTATCACCTATTTGATGAAATGCTTCCATGAAGAAAATGATGTTATGCACTGATCATATTACAACTTGGTTTCGTGGCTAATATTAAAGTGCAGCTATGCACTTAAAAGGTCTATAGACTTATTAATTGACTGATTATAGTATCAAGAGAGTGTAATTCATTGGCTTGATATGAACAAGTTAAAGTTGCCTTTGTAAGTGAATGGAATTTTGTATATGTAGGGTCAATTGAGCCTGGACTTGGAGTTAAGGAATGCGAGGACTTGTGCTAGTGTGGTGCTATGGTTTTTCAATCAGGTAAGTAGGCTTTTTCTAGTTGAATATATTATTGGATGGGGATAGTAACTATCCCATGTTTTGCATTTGGGCATATATGAATGACTGGGGATAATGGATGTCCCATGAAATTTCATTTGATATATGTAGGTATGTGTAAAATAATGAGGATAACGAGTATCCCATGATTATGTACTGAATGGTATTCATTATATTGTGTAATTATGTGAATTTGATGGGATAGAGAGTACCCCCTGACTTTAACTAGAATGTTATGATGAGATAATATTATTTAATGTGTGGTTGTTAGGGATAGCAAGTATCCCTTGGTTTGCAATGGCTGGTGTTGATTTTATGATATGAATATGTTACTTATTGAGGATAGAGAGTATCTCATATTTCTTATTAATGTGTGGATTGATGAGGGATAGAAAGCATCCCAAAAATGTTTGAATGTCATTTATGTATGAATTCATAGATTAGGAATAATAAGTATCCCCTAATTTTGTCTTGAATGACATTTATAATATGTTGAGAATATATGATAATTGGTATGGTGAATACCCTAGGCATTGTCTTTCGGTGCTATATTACTATGTTATGTGAATAGGTATATTGATGGAATGAGAAGCATTCCATGATTTTATATATGGGCATGGTAAATGAATTTCTTTTAATACAATAGTTGCATGGCTATGACATAATATGTTTTATGCCTATATGGCATAGTTATGATATGGCGTGCCTGAATGGCACAATTATAATGTGCCCAGAGTCCCTTAGACTTGATATATTGTTTAGATGGCACGGACTTGATCTAATGTGCCTGGATGACATAGTTATAAGATAAGGTGCCTTGATGGCATAGTTATGATATTATAAGTTGAATGATATAGAGCATTGTATTGGAAAATGAGGACTTGGACCTCTTGATATGATTGCATGGTTATCTTTTATTCATGTTTTGGTTTAGGAACATGTTGTTTATGATAAATTACTATTTTCTATCCTGCCTACTTACTGAGTTAGCCCAAACTCATGCTTTCTTATTCTTATTTTTTAGTTGATAGGTCAAGTAATGGAGCCCAACTGTAGGTTGGGGTTAGTGAATAAGATTTGGAGATGTGTTATTCCAGTTACATCTATTGCCATCACGATGCGACTACGATCTTGGACAGTTGTGGGTGAGTGAGAAGTTGTGGGTGTGTGTTTTATGGTTTATGTCAATGGTTTATAATTGTTGAAATTATAATTCTATATGATAAATAATTATATAGGTATAGATCTTTATATTTTAGGGTAGGTTCTACCAAATTTTTGATAGAATATTTCTTTTAAAAATGGAGAAATTAAATGGTAATGGGAAAAACGTATAGGCCCCTAGGCGGGGCATGACATTTTATTCACATTCATTTATATGCAAACTTATTACTAACTTAAATGGACAGTAATCAACTTTTCAAGATCTGAGTAGTATGTCAAACATGTAGAAACTGTGAATTAAATTCTATCTTTTCTTATTTGTTCTCATTATAATGGTCTCTTGTACAACATTATTATTAGCTCATACATTTGATTTATAGTGTGTTGAGGAATTGTAATCTTTCTAGAGAGATTCTTGCATACATTGGGGTAATGAAACAGCTAACTATCTTGTAAGTCAATTTTTCCACTTTCTGATTCTCTTCATGTTTGCTATACTTTATCACTTGCCTGACGACTAAAATTTATTCATTATTTATACACACCCATTCCTTACTTTGTATTTCAACAATAGTGCTTGACCTTGCTTTTGTTGGTCCCTTTGATATGCTAGATTGGCTTAACCCAAGAAGGGTGAGGTGAATTGGGTTTACAAAAAAAAATTGCTTATCCCTAGTTTAGTCAAATTCCCTCTTTTTCTTGCTTGTGTGTGAATTAAGATGAACTAAATGATAAAGCTATAAATGTAGAAAAGTGAAGTAAACACAAATAGCACACATGATATATAGTGGTTTGAGCCAACTGCTCTACTCTACTCTTCCAAGAGTACACTTCCTTGTACCTTTGGTTTCACTATCAAATATAATGGAATACAATAGTGCACCCAACACTCTTTTAGATTCTAACTCAAGGGGGCATAAACTAGTGCACCAAGCACTCTTCTAGATCAGCTCTAGGAGGCGTAAACTAGTGCACCATGCACTTTTCTAGATCATCTCTAGCGGGCATAAACTTAGTACCACCACACTATTCTGGATCAGCTCCAGGGGGGGTGCGAATACATAGATACAATAGAAAAGTAGAGTTACACTTTGAATGTGTTTCTTGTTGAACGCTAAGGAAGACTTGAATGTTGCTCTTTGTTGATACTGAAGTTCTTCCCTTAAGTTGTAAAGAAGTAGGCCTTGAATGGAGATTGAAAGATAAAAGCTCTTGAATTGAGTATGTGAAGGTTAATACTCTTAGCCTTGGGAAGAAATGATTTGAAGAGGATTTAGGCTCAATCACCCACTTGTTCAACTTTTTTGAAACATCCCAACATTTCTCTTTAAATAGACCTTCGAGATCTTGAATGTTGAGCAACATTGGATATAGAAGACCATTTTAAGTTTTCTCCTATTGGAATGCACTACTTTTGATTGGATGTATATAGTTGGAAAGCCTGCAGCGCTGTTTAATGCTGAAAATAGTAATTGAATGATTTTGCACGCCAAAAGCAAGAGCTCAAATGTGGTTTGCTTACTTCAGATTGATTGATAATCACTCTTCTATTGATTTTGAATAAAGGCACAACTTCTACTTCATTCTTTCTATTTGCATTCTTTTGAAGTTAACTCCAGACATGGTCTTTTCATTCAGCTTACTCTATTTGGACGGTTACATTGTCCGTGGTTAATTTTGGACAAATTCTGATGACATGGACGAAGCTAGACATATTTGATTCAGACAATGTTTACTTTCATTTTTCATCTTCTCTCAGTCGGGCAAAAATGGATGAAGTCTTCTTGCTTCGCATTTGTTCGAGGTTAAATTCGGACAAACTTTAGGTTGCGGACGAAGTTGGTTGACATGTTTTTTGGTCTAATTCAATTTTTGGACAAAGACTTCTACTTGTGAGATTCATCTTCATCTTGTGGCTTTGTTTTGCTTTGTCCGAGTTGTCTCTTCCGATTGCACTAGATTTTGGATAGAGTGATAATTGATGTAACCCATAAGCTCTATTTTCCTCTTCCATTTCTTCAAAAGTGTAATCTTCAACTTTAGCAACTTCAATCATTTTGAAATGTGATGAGAAGTTTTTGTGTGCGTTCTGAAATTTCTGCTATCTTCGAATTATTCCTACACTCTAAGCACTTAACAGTTTTCATCAGTTCATAGCTTAATCAAGTTTCATATTTTCAAATATGTCATCTTCATCCAAGTACAATATTTTTATCCATGCGAATATATATATGATCCAGCATATCACAAAATGATAAACAAGGTTAAATGCAACATGGATCATAATATTTAATCTTATATGCTTGCATAGATGATAATTTAAATGTACATACATTTCAAGCATAACTATCCACAATTCAAACTTAAACTCAACATAAATCAAATTTTAATACTAGTTTTGTTGTCATCAAAATCATACACAATAATCCTAACAGATTTTACTAGATACATTGCCTCCTCCATATGTATTCCTCTAGACTCACTAGACACTAAATAGTCTAACCTATGCATTGAATCCATTTCTAGAATCCAATCTGTAATCTGTAGAGACTATGAGTTGTTATCCTTTCACTTGTTCTTATAGAAATTTCCTTACACTGCAAGCCTATTGAATCTTGCCTAAAATGAAATAGAATAAAGGAAACAATCTTAACCACTTTCTAACAAAAGGCCTCACCATTCAATACTCATAACAAAATTATAACATAAAAAATGATCTAAATGTCAATATTTACAATGCTACAATTTTCTTCTTAAATGTTTTAGACAACATTTTATGGAAATTATTTTTGCCACTTATTTAATTGTATGAGTATTATCATTATTGTTTTTCAATGGTAGAGTTTGCTAAAATGCCTAATGAAGGCAATGGTTTTGCATTAAATTCTTTAGGACCTGACATTGCATCTTTTATTTTCTAATTGACAAAGATCTTCATTTTAAAGGTTGAAAGGAAACACTCCAAGTGATTTAAGAAACTTAGACATGATCGAGTTCATGTAAGCAATGTGAATGTTTGAAGGTACTTATGGTTTTACAACCTAATTTTATTATAAGTTTACATGTGTTAATTGAATAAAGGATTTGGCTTTCGAATAGGTACCTGACTAGTAATTTGCTAACTGGACCTATGGCACAGTGGATGCTAACTAGAGCAAAAATGTATGCTTCTTACACAGTATGCCTCCCATTACTTTTTTGTACATGCAAAATTTAGTAACTTATCTATTTTCTAAAATGCATACCATTTCTTCTTGAATAATGTGTTTTGCTTATTTCTCATTCTTGTATTAATCTCTCATGCATCCCTTTCACTTTGTTTGTGATGATAAATTTATCTGTTTGACATTGGAAAGCTTTGAATCACACAAGGGTAAATTGATACAATGGAAACCTCTGGTAAAATGCCTGCTTCAAACCCAACAAATTAAGTACATTATGTATTCTAGCTTAAGGATTGGCAAGTTCATCATTTAAGGGTGTGTTTGGTAATGAGGAAAAAAGTGTGGAAAACTTTTTCACCTTTTCCCATCCCTTTTTACACACCTTTTGATATGATTTGATATTTTAGCTACTTAAAAACTCTCCTTTTTTTCGTTATTAATAATATTTTTAATCATTATTTCATAGCTTTTCATACAAAATCCTACCCATTATGTTTCTATTCACTTTACTTTTAATCGTTACCTTATATCACACCGCATCACTCCCTCACTTTTTCACATAGCTTTTTTTACTCACATCTTTCGCCAATACCAAATTCATCCTTAGTAAATTTGGAACTAAGTGGTACATTCTTTTACTAATTTGAATTGAGAGGTGATATCAAATCTAGTTATTTTAAGAGTCATCACATGTGTGATAGTTGGAATGGATTTTTAGGGGAAGTGTCTTTCCTTGCAGTACATCCATGCAAATATGTCCATCCAAAATGACATTTTTATTTAATCACTTCGACTTTGGAAGTAATGCCAATGGCCATTCATCTTGTCAAATGTTTTGAGGTTATTAGAAATTTTCAATTCACAAAAGAATGCCATTATCTCTTAAACAACATCTCTGGCCATTGAATTTCTAGTCTTGTAGCTAGGGATGCATTCATAACTCATTACTATTTTTGAATGATCCAATGGTGTTTTCAAATATTATCTTGCTTTGTTTATTTCCTTCCATGCATTTTTTTTATTTGAAATGGGATGCAAATTTGCCATGAAGAGATCTTTCATACAACAAGTTTAGACGGGGAAGCCCGGCCTCATTTGAATGTTCAGCCACATATGTGTAAGTTACTCTAGTTCGTATGCTTGTAGCTTTTCTTTCTCTCTTTTTCCTAATGTAGATTCTTTAGTGTGTTCTTAGACAATAACTTGTTTAGAAGCTCTTCTACAGCCAACAGGTAAGTTTCCTAGTATTTCTACTGGGAATTGTATTACTATCAAGGTTAAATTTAAAATTTGTTCCAAGTTTGTGTCAACTTTTTCATGTTTAAATGTGACTTTTTGTTTTTTATTCTTGATCTTTAGTGATGTAGAAATAGTGGGTTTTCATGCTCAAAGAATAACTTCCATTCTCCAAAATGTATGTTTTACATTTCAAATAAACATGAGATATTTACTGCAATTATCCTTTTCTGTTATCCTTTTCTTCCATTTAGATGTTTATTTCCTTTACATGGATGCAATTTTCATTATCCACAACTAGGTTAAACAACATTCATGAATTATTGTCTATTCAATACATACAAAGTCTAACATAGAGTTATTCAAACTTTAGTAACAAGATCGAACAATTAAAGTGGGAAGCATCATAAGATGGAAACTAAAATTCATTTCCTCACTTCCAAGAGGAAAAGCTGGCTTGCATGGGAATGAGCTAGACTAACAATTGGTGCTCTAGAGCATGAGGAATATCAGTTGACCAGTGAAATTATGGGAATACAGCATCATCAATGGGAGATGATGCTAGCGTTGGCTTGAAGCTATGTAGTTTTAAACTGTGATCGAGTTCAAGTAGGAATAAAAGTAAACGAATGCCAATAAATGATTTGTCAGCTTTCTTAGCAAATAATCAATCAAACGCCCAACATGGGGTGACTAGATGAAACGCTACTACAAATGGAGCTGGCATATTATTCCATCAATTTTTTGAAGCGTTGAAGTGTTATAAAAAACCAAGAAGTTTCTAATATGTCTTTGCATGACTGAAGGGTATGGTTAATGTTTTTTGTATAATTTTTGTTGTTATTTTTGTATAAAATCTAACATTTCTAGATAAAATCTGAACTTCAGACTTTCTTTTAGGAGCATAAAGTTTCAAATAGTTCAACGTCTCTTTGTGATAATTCTGTTTGAAAGCATTATTTCAGAACATTATATTTCATATTGAGTTTTCAGAGGTTTCTTGATAGATTTTCTAAGAACTCTTAGCATGTTTTTGATGCAACTCTCTATGAATAAAGTACTAATTTAGATGTTTAAAAATTTTGCAAGGGAAGTTTAGAACTAAAAACACACTTCAAATCCTCTGAAAGATGTTAAAATAAACCAATTATTTCAAGAATTTCTAATCTAGAACTTTGAAGTTATTTTCAAAAATTTTGAATGACTGCAGGCTAAGTTGAAACAACTTAGAACTTTGAAGTTCTAAATTCAGAACTTTGAATCTTGGGCGTTGTATATTCTATAGAATTTTACAACCCTTCAAACAGCATTTCAGAACACTAAAACTCATTGCATGTTTGAATGTTTCATCTTCCACTCATTATAAAGCTTTTAAAATCTTTTTCAAATCACATAAACTTCATTGAATTGTATTGTATTTAGTGATGATGTATTATGTAGAACCACATTTGTAATCTTGTTTCTCAATCAATACAATGATGTCTTTCTTTTACAATCGTTTGTGCATTCATCTCACTTCCTCCATCTGTTTTTTCACCCTTATGCCTTTTTTATTATGATGAAAAGGGTGAGAACTAGAAGAAATAGGAAAATAAGAAAAGTAAAATGTCTAGATAATGGATAGATAGGGTGAGTGATCCTAAAACTTATCTAGAGTTAATGTATTCATTCAGGGGTGGCTTGTTAGACTCATTAGCATTTTCCCCCTATTGTTGAAAGGTAGCACTCAACTGTTTAGTAGTCATTAGGGGAATAGGGGGAGAATGTTAAGTTTAACCCCTTAATTGGCTTGATTTTGATGATAAAGATAAAGTAATTGTCAAGTTTTGATGATGAGCAAAGAAGTGAGTGACAAATTAGAGTACTAATGAGTCATTTTTCTAAAATGTTGGAGAAACAAATTGATAAAATAGAAAAAAAAAACACACTAATGAAGTAAGTTTACAATGATATGGAATGTAAATTGACATGCAAGAAGTATGAACATATCACATTCCAAGTTTGAGAGGAGGATAAACTACTAAATGCTTAGAAAATATAGATTCTCAACTTCAGAGGAAGTTTCATAAGCATAAAGAAAACTTTGAAATTAATCTAAACAAGTTCAAAAGTCATTTTAGAATAGTCTAAAGACTTAAGAGGAGGACATTTTAGGGGTTCTATGGATTCAGGAATGAAGTCTAAAAGCTTCAGAGGTAACTTCAGAAGAATGTTTAGAGGTCTGAAGAGCAAATTTGAAGTGAATAAAAGCCTAACAATTTCAAAGGTAGATTTAAAAGTTTTAGCGGTTTGAAATAAATTTTTGAAATCCAACACAGAATGTGGAAATATTTTTTGCTAAAGGTGAAACTTGGGTAATGGAGCACCATTACTTGGGTATAGAAAAATAAATAAATCATCACAAAAGCTTACAAAAGCTCACAAAAGTGGGCAAAACTGAAACAAAACTTACTGATATATTTTTCAACTTATTTTTTATGAATTTTGATGAAAAAAATTATCCCCTATTTTCATTGCAAGTGCAACTTGGATGGTGGAGCACCATTACTTGGGCATAGAAAAATAAATAAGTCATCATAAAAGTTGACAAAAGCTCACAAAAACAGGTAAATTCTAAAAAAAACTTAGTATAATATTTTTCAACTTATTTTTACCAAATTTCTATGATAAAATTTTACCCTATTTCTGCTATGGTGCACCTTGGGTGGTGGAGTACCATTACTTGGGCATAGAAAAGAAAATAAATCACCACAAAAGCATATGAAAGCTCAAAAAAGTGAGCAAAACCGGAATAAAACTTAGTGTAATATTTTTCAACTTATTTTTACTAAATTTTCGTGATAAAATTTTCCCCTGCTTCCACTATAGGTGCAGCTTTGGTGGTGGAGCACCATTACTTGGGCATAGAAAAATAAATACATTACCATAAAAGCATACAAAAAGCTCACAAAAGTGGGTAAAACCAGAACAAAACTTAGTGTAATATTTTTAACTTATTTTTTATGAATTTCTATGATAAAAATTTTCCATACTTTCGGTGCATCTTGGGTGGTGGAGAACCATTACTTGTAAAAGGAAAAGAAAATAAATCATCGTAAAAGCTTACTAAAGCTCACAAAAATGGGCAAAATTGGAATGAAACTTACTATAATATTTTTTAACTTATTTTTTTATGAATTTCTTTGATAAAATTTTTCCTACTTTTATAGCCATTACTTAAGCATAGAAAAGAAAATAAATCATCGCAAAAGCTTACAAAAGCTCACAAAAGTGGAAAAAACTAAAACAAAGCTTAGTGTAATATTTTTCAAATGATTTTTTATGAATTTTTGTGATTAAATTTCCCTTACTTCCACTATAGATGTAGCTTTGGTGGTGGAGCATAATTACTTGGGCATAAAAAAGTAAATAAATCACCGTAAAAGCTTACAAAAGTGGGAAAAACTAGAATGAAACTTAGTATAATATTTTTCAACTTATGTTTGTATGAATTTCTATGATAAAAATTTCCCCTACTTCTGTTGCAAGTGCAGCTTGGGTGGTGGATCACCATTACTTGGGCATAGAAAAGAAAATAAATCACCTCAAGGGCTTACAAAAGCTCAAAAAAGTGGTCAAAATTGAAATGAAACTTAGTGTAATATTTTCTAACTTATTTTTACCAAATTTCTATGATAATATTTTGCCCTATTTCTGCTATAGGTGCAACTTGGGTGGTGGAGCACTATTACTTGGGCATAGAAAATAAAACAAATCACTATAAAAGCATACAAAATCTCACAAAAGTAAGTAAAATTGGAAATAAACTTAGTCTAATATTTTTCAACTTATTTTTTATGAATTTCTATGATAAAAATTTTGCCCTATTTGTGCTATTGGTGCACCTTGGCTAGTGAAGCACTAATACTTGGGCATAGAAAAATAAATAAATTACCATAAAAGCTTACAAAAGCTCATAAAAGTGGGCAAAACTGGAACAAAACTTAGTGTAATATTTTTAAACTTATTTTTTATAAATTCTTGTGATAAAAAGTTCCTCTACTTCCATTGCAGGTGCAGCTTCAATGGTGGAGCACCATTACTTGGGCATAGAAAAGAAAATAAATCACCGCAAAAGTGTACAAAAGCTCACAAAAGTAGGAAAAATCAGAATGAAACTTAGTGTAATATTTTCTAACTTATTTTTTATAAATTTCTATGATAAAAATTTTCCCTTATTTCCACTACAAGTGCAACTTGGGTAGTGGAGCACCATTACTTGGGCACAAAAAAATAAATAAATCAACACAATTTTGTACAAAAGCTCATAAAATGTGGGTAAAACTGAAATAAAACTTAGTGTAATATTTTCAACTTATTTTCCATGGATTTCTATGCTAAAAATTTCCCTACATTCATTGCAGGTGTTGCTTGGGTGGTGAAGCACTATTACTTGGGTATAGAAAAGAACATAAATCACTATAAAAGCTCATAAAAGCGGGAAAAACTGGAACAAAACTTAGTCTAATATTTTCCAACTTATTTTTTATGAATTTTTGTGATAAAATTTTCCTCTACTTCCATTGCAGGTGTAGCTTGGGTGGTGGATCACCATTACTTGAGCATAGAAAAGTAAATAAATTACTATAAAAGCTTACAAAAGCTTACAAAAGCTCACAAAAGTGGGCAAAACTAGAATGCAATTTCATGACATAATTTTGAAATTGTTCGTTACGAATTTCTTTGATAAAAGTTTTCATAGTTTTCATTACAGGCACAACTTAGATGGTGGAGCACCATTACTTGGCATAGAAAAATAAATAATGTTACGCCCAAAATGCAGGGTGTATGGCCAAACTGGAATCCAAGTGAAATGGGAATAATAAATGGTATGTGCAAATGTAGATAATAGAATATGCAATGGAAGCACACAAAAATAGAGACATTAAGAACACAAAGAATTATAGTGGTTCCATGTCCTAGAATGTTCTTGCATAAGCACATATTGAATCGTTTCTCCATTTAGACATCAGAACCAGCGTCCATCATATGCTTGGTGATACAGTTTATTATTGTATAATATATAGCATGGCTCTCTTTCTTAAAGCTGATATCTCTTGTGCATCTTCTGGCAGGATTCCATACTGCAAGTAATCAATGAATAGGGTTCACCAATCATCCACTATCACTCCATGCAAGCTATACATTCCACTCGGTTGACATTCTCTTCATCATATTAGTCAAGAATGTAGCTTCATTGCTCAACTCTGACAACAACTTCTTATCCTTCACCAACATCTAAAGCAGTTGCTAAGTTTGCTAAAGCATTGACAATGGTGTTCTTAGCTCTTGGAACATGCCCAGTGTTAAATTGGAAGCGTTGATCTAATAGCCCTTACATGATGTCATAATACCGATAAACTGGACTAGGGAACTTCATATTTAGTTATTAATTTTTGGACCACTAACTCTAAGTCATTGAGAATATCTAGCTTTGTAATTCTAAAGTTAAGAATGATCTAAAGCCCTAGGACCAATACCACAAATTTTGCTTCATTATTGGTGTAGTTTCTTCCCAAGTTGAAGGAATATGGAAGTCTTTCTAATGTGAGATAAAGACAATCCCAACAACAACACTGACGGTCTAAGAAGCACCATCAAAGTACATTTGCAAGGGAGCATTTTCTTGGGCAATGAACACTTCCTCGTCTGGTAAGTCTTCTTGCACAACAACTTCTTCATTGACTAGATGCACTGCTAGAAAGTCAACTATAACTTGTCCATTTACTGCTTTTCATGGGATAAAGGTAATGTCAAAATCTAATAATAATAATGACCACTTTGCCAAGCGTCCTAATAGTATGAGGCGATTGATTAGGAACTTGTGGATTTGCCTTGGAAATCAACCGGATCTCATGAGCAAGGAAGTAATGCCTAACTTTTGGGTTGCAAACACCAATGCAAGGCAAGTCTTTTTAATTGGAGAATAGTTGTATTCTACATCGATCAATCGATGGTTAAGGTAACATAATGAATGCTCCTTACCAGTTTGATTTTCCTATGCAAGCAATGCCCCTAGTGATCGCTTGCTCATGGAGATGTATAAGATGGGGGATTTGCCCTTGTTTGGTGTAACCAAAACTGGTGGGTTATGGAGTAATTCTTTGATGGTATCAAAGGCTTTTTAGCAAGCTTCATCCCAAATAAAAGCCATATCATCCTTGAGTAGGTGATGGAATGGCTGACATCTCCTTGTCAAATTAGCAATAAATCTCCTGATATAAGATAATTTGCCTTGCAAGTTCTTAGATCATCTATGTTCCTTAGTGAAGGCATATTTTTGATAGCCTCCACTTTTTATGGATCCACCTTGATTCATCATGGTGAACGATAAATTATGAGAATTTGCCGGACCCAACTTAGAATGCATATTTTAGTAGGTTCATGCATAGCTTATTTTTTCTCAAGCAGATAGTGCATAATGTTAAGTCAAGTGTATAGTTTTGATGACAACGAAACTTGTCTCTAACTTAAGCTTAAAGCTAACGATGTTTCGACAAGTATGTTGAGTCAAGAAAGAGCTAACAACTTTGCTTTTCCAAAGAGTACATAAGAAGAACTAAAATATATAAGTCTTATACTAAGGAATCATAGCAAATGTGTTTGAAGTATTAAAACCAACTTGAAGCTATCTAAAACCAGTCCAAACACATCCTAAAATATGAATGCTAAAAGTTTATATAAAAATACATAAAAAGAGAAGTCTGAAAAAAATTGTTGACCAAAATGAATTTTTCAATAGTGCGTAGCTACCGTAACTACTATAGTAAAATTTCTATAGTATTTTTCAGAAGATGTTTCAGTGTTTTGAAGTTAGTTTTCAAAAGTCTGAAGAACTGTCTTGTAGATATAGTAACTACTATAGTATTTTTTAGAGGATAATTCAGAGTTCTGAAGTGGTTTTAAAAAGCCAAGAACTTTCCATCTCATAGCTAGAGTAACTTCCACCGTGCATTTCCATAGTAAAATGATATAGTGATTTTCAGAAGTGGTTTTAGAATTCCAAAATTTGTTTTTAGAAGCCTAAAAGTGCTTGTCTTATAATGCTATAGTAAATTTCTACATTAAAGTGCTACAGTAACTTTTAGAAGGAGCTTTAGAGGATGCGCCCTCAACTTTCAGAGTTTTAAAATACACTCTTAATGTTTTGCTACAATAAATAGCTACAGTCAAAAGTGAGAGTAAATTGCTATAGTAGACTTCAGAAATTGTCGCTGTCTAGTTGAAAATTTCTGAAAATTTTCCAATTTCAGAAGCCTAAAGTATTGATTCAAAAATCTAAATTAATGAGTTAGAGGATTGAAGAATACAATGCAATCCAAAGCTATGATGTTAAGAAGTCTAAAAACTCATGGTTAAATTGGGCATTCCAAAGATACAAAGATTCAAAAGTTTAAGAACTTATTAAAGAACTTGCTATAACATTTAAAAGTCTGAAATAACATTTAAGAGGCATGAGCGACTTGCCGCAATCCAAAGTAATGTTATTTAGAGGTCTAAAATCTTGCTATCTAATTAAAGAACAATATTCCAAAGTTACAATATTCAGAGGATTGAAACAAAATATCAGAGGAAGAACTTTTCGCTTCTTTAAGCAATCTGCAAGGACAAGTTCAAAAGTTTGTAATGATGTTTCAGAGGTACCATTCAGAGGTTTAAAGTTGTTTCAAAAGTAAGCTACAATGTTTATAGGTTGGAAGATTATCTCAGAGATTCAAAAAAGTTTTTGCATTTCATAGTCATGAGAGTTATAAAGTAAGTTTTTTGAGTTTTGAAGGAGAGATGCATTACAGAGTCATGATGTTCAGAGGTCTAAAATAGTTTTTATAGAGGTCTAAAAATAGGAACTCAAGGGTAAAAAATTCAAACGCTCCCTTGCATTAAATGGGCTCCACCTACCCCAATGGCTAGAATTTGAATCCCACTATAAAGGGAGTAAATCTGGGATGTTCAAGAGGGTAGTAGTAAGTATTAATAGTGCATTAATCCTGACCTACTCAAATGCAACAAGTATTCAAATCCTTCAAACCCTAAAACCTTCAAAGCATCTCATTAAAGGCTCTCACCTACATTTTAGGAAGCATTCAAAGCAAGATTTAATATTCTTCAAAGTCTTCCCCTATGCCATCAAGAAGCGCGCTTTATAAGTAACATTTTACTTTCCTATTCTTGTTTTGTTTACTACCTTGAGCTAGTATTGGAGACCAACCTCAAGAAGAGCAAGCTTAATTGTTAGAGTGTGCCTCACAATCAACTTGTTAAGTTGTATTCATGCCCCCTTGAGCTAAAATCAAGAAGAGTGCATTAGCACTAAGTGTTTTTATACCCCCTTGAGCTAGAATCAAGAAGAGTGCATTGACACTAAGGTTTATACGGCCCCTTGAGATGGAATCAAGAAGAGTGAGGATGCACTAAGTTGTATTCATTTCTAAAATAGTGGAACCCAAGACATTAAGAAGAGTGCATGAAAGAGTAGAGTAGAGAAGGTATCTTGAAACACTATAAAAATCCATATCTACTGTCTAATTATTTGATTGCTTGCAATATCTACTTCCTTGAACTGCAAAGAGTGTTTTACTAATTAAAAGTAGTTCTCACAGAATTTTTTATTAACCTAATTCACCCATCCCCTCTTAGGTTGTGCATCACCAAAGGGACCAACATGTAGATCCTCATGGTGTTAATCATGACCATTTGAACTCACCACCAAGTTATCAACATAGCATTCAACATGTTTGTGAAGAATGTCACTAAAGATAACTTTCATGGCTCTCTGATAAGAAGCTCTTCCATTCTTCAGTCTAAATAGCATAACTTTATATCAAAGGATACTCATTGGAGTGAAGAATGTGGTGGATGCCTTGTTTGCTTATGCCATCTTAATGGTTGTAGCTAGAGTAGCCATCCATGAATGAGAAGGTGTTGTAAAGCGATGTACTATCAATAAGGAGTTTTATGTGTGGTAGGGGGAACTCATCTTTCAAATAGGCTTCATTGAGATTGTGGAAGTTGATATAAACTAAAATATACCCATTCTTCTTCTTGACTGGGACAATGTTGAAAATCCATCTTGGAAACTTGACTTCTCAGATGAAGTTAACTCTAGGCAACTTGTTAATCACATTAATGATCTGTTGCTCCAAGTCAAGTCTAAACTTCCTTGGCATCTGCACTGGACATTTGCTTAGTGAAATATACAAAGAATGCAATGCAATATTAGGATCTAATCCTGGCATTTCAGATTATGTCCATTCAAAAACATCTTTGAATTCCCTAAGAAGATCTATTAGTGATTACTTTTCCCATTCTGGTAGAGATTTGGCAATGAAGACAGGACACTTGTCCTCATCTATACCCAAGTTAAACTCCTTGAACTCGTTAATTGTTGGTTATCCACTATCTTCTAACCCTAATGAAGTTGCACAATAGGTTATTTTTCTAAAGAAGAATCAGAGTCACTATATTCTTCTCCCTCTGAATGGTCAAGGTTTGGCTCATGTTTGAACTCATCCATGTTATCATCACGAGCCTTGTTCCTCATTTCGGACCCAAATTTGGGAATTGATGGATCGTTGATAAGCTCATATTTTATCATATTTTGATACCTAAATTCATATATTTGGATCTTTAATTGGCATGAATTCATCACATCTAATTCAATTTTATACTGAATGAAGTTTGTTTTAGTTTCAAATATGAAAATCTTCCTACAAAGCTGAGTATGAAAAAGGCTTAAGGGTGAGGCCATTTTTGGTATAGATGGAAACCGATTCAGCGAATTTGTTCAACATAGAAGTTTTATCTCTTCAAGTTATTTATAAAAAAAATCATAGGATTTGGATATTAAGCATGGAAGTTTTAGGCAAAACAATATAACTATCTCAAACTTTAGTCCAACTAAAAGTAACTTCAGATGTGTAGAATATGGTGTCACTTGTAATCAAAATATGACACATATGGAGGATGATTTGAAAACTGTGTTTAACATAAAAGTTTTATATCTTCAAATTATCTTTCTAATATAATAAAAATCACATGATTCTAACATAGGATGAGAAAGTTATGGTTAAAATACCATACATGTATCTAATGGATAATAAGTTTGTGCCGCGACATCAAAATTTTATGCAGTGGCACAGAATTTCCATGCTGTGGCACAAAACCTATTTTATGGCACAAAATTTCCATGTTGCGGCACAATGATGGAGACAGTTTTCTGAATTTTGAGGATCTTGCTTGACTTGCACACCAAAGCTAAAACCTAATGAAGATGATGTAAAATGAAGTTTTGGCACGTCTTTGGGAAGACTTTTGGTAAGGTTTGGAGGTGAAGAAACAAGAAAGGGAAGCAACTACACAATATTTGAAGGTGGAATCTGTTGAACCAAAATGGTGTATGTGGTAAATAACCAAGTTTTTATAATGAGCAACAACATATGAGTGAACAATTAAGGTATTGATAGTTGTATTTCTAAGTATTATAGAAACAAATATAAATGATATACAAGAAAATAACTCAAATATAATAGATAATGTATACAAAGAATATATTAGGAACAAGATCCACTACATTGAAGGAAGACAAGAGTGGTTAGAAAAAAAATGACACTGAAACTTTAAAAGGAAGCCACAAAGCATATCTGAAGCCATGACGTTCAAGCCTCTATAAGTGTCCAAATGTGATTTAATTATTTGGTCCATGACCAAAGATACACTTCATTTGAAGGACATATCTGGTACCAAAAACATCATAAGGCATTATAGACAAAGCTTCAATTGTTACAGAAATCTTCTCAATCAAAGCTGACCTCAGCTGGATTTGTATAAATCATTCTCTATATAACATTTGTCCATGACAAAAAGGCGAATTCAGATTGTAGAAGAAATAGACAAAATGAAACTGAACTTAGACAAATGCAAAGCTAAAGATGAAGCAAACTAACCAAACATTT
Organism: Pouteria campechiana; assembly: GCA_036873735.1. Lineage (NCBI taxonomy): Eukaryota > Viridiplantae > Streptophyta > Magnoliopsida > Ericales > Sapotaceae > Pouteria > Pouteria campechiana. The sequence goes on from JAYJMB010065590.1 coordinate 19,798, forward strand.
GTCTCTCATATGAAGTTTGTCTCTATCAAAAGGAGAACGAGGAATTTATCTGTAACTTACAATAGACAAAGTGGAAAAATGAAGTAGAAGTGACACAATGGAATCAGATGAATCTACATAGACAAATTAGATGCTTGGACAAATTAAAAGATAAAGTTACTTCATCTAACGAACAACTGAACAAGACATCATCTGTGCCTCCCAAGTTTGTCTGTAGCTCTCTACAAACAAATCAAAAGATAAAGTTACTTCATCTATCAAATTGCTAGGAAGAAAAATTGTTTGCATCATCAAGAGTTGTCTCTAACTTACTATAGACAAATCAAGACACAAAGTTGCTTCACCTGTGAATAGGTAGGAGAAGAACTTTGTTTGCATCATCAAGAGTTGTCCATGAATTCTCATAGACAAACTACAAGATGAAGAAAAAGGTTTTCAATGGACTCAAACAAACTTGCACAGACAAAGTGAAGCTATTTACTATGAACAAAGTTGGCTACACTCTCTGGATGAATTTTCTTGTGGACAAATCATAGTAACTCCAGACAAAGTATCAAAGCTCAATATGGAAAGAAATTCAAAGGAAAGTAGTCTCCGCTCTGACAAAGATTCCACCCTTAGAGGCTGTGTCCCTTCAAGTTTAATGTGTGTCTTTCCAAAAGAATAAAAGAGTTAGTCATGAAGAATGCTCTCATCCAGTGTTTGCCACAACAAGAAGTGCATCTTCTTCAAGGTCGGCGTAGTAAGCTTTCTAGCTAGAATGAGTTTATCGAGAAGACAACTTTTCAATGGGAGAAAATTCAGAACGGTCTTCAACATTCAATGGAAGCCATCTACCTCCAATGGGCAAAACTTTCTAAAGCAGTATAAAGATATTGTAGTGTCAACAAAGAAGGTTGAGGAAGCCGAGAGAAAGATGAAAAGAAGGAAAAAGCTTAAATGAGTAACTTCTCTCAATTAGACAATGCTTCCTCCAAGATATTTAATCTTCATTGCACTGATAGATGATGAGCTTCAAGGATCTATCATTATCACATTTTTGGAGTATTGATATCTTTTGTGCTTCATGTATAATCATTTTATGTGTACTTAAACTTTGTACAAATTAGCCTAATATAGAGGTAAAGTGATGTACAACTTCAGTGTTGTTCATTAGTCACAAGAAAACCACTATGTTTATACCCCCTGGAGCTAGAATCCAAATGAGTGTTGGGAATACTAGTTACACCCCCTAGAGCTAGAATCTAGAAGAGTGATGGGAACACTAATTTATGTCCCTTAGAGCTAGAATCTAAAAGAGTGTGCTAGGAGCACTAGTTATGCCACCTGGAGCTGAAATCTATAAGAGTGCTTGGAGCACTAATGTATTCCATTATGAGTGATAGTGGAACCCAAGGCATAAGAAGAGTGTGCTCTTGGAAGAGTGGAGTAGGGAGCTTGCCCGAACCACTATAAAAATCTCTTGTGTTATGTGCTGCTTGATTTAGCCTTTATTCCTTTATAAGGAAATAATTTTATTTGGCTATAAATTTCATCTGCTCAATTCACCCTTTCCCTCTTGAGTTATCGACCATATAAGACCAATGAAATCTTCTTGCAAAAGAATGAGAGTTGACAAGACAACAAAGTGCAGAGAATATTACTTGGAAAAGCTTATCTCTTAATATTTCTTTGTTTCTTTTCAATCATTTTCCTTTGTTAATCATGTTTAATACAATGTGTATTGTTTTTCTTGATTTCATTATGAGCTAATCACTTTAATCTAGGGAAATAATTAGCTAGATAATGATTATTTGATTTCACCTTGTTTTAATGTAAATCTTTATTTGTTCATCATCTATGTTAAGTGTTTAATCTAATTTTAATACTTGTGGAAGAATGCTGGCCCTTTCAACATGATATGTGATTCAATTTGAGGGTGAGAAGCAATAATCAAGCTAAACGATGACTAATCACCATAAGATGGTCATGATGATAGAGAAATCCATGAAGCTTATACACTAATATGAGTTTCTTGATCTTAATGCATCTTGATTAGTTAGGATTTTTACAAAGATGTAGAAAAATAACTAATTGAGATAGGTTGTTAAGACTTAAAAAGAATAGCAGTTATTCAAAAGGAATTCATTATCAATATAGAAGCAAACACTGATTGCTTAAAATTGATGAAACTAAATATGATTAATCCAGTGAAATCAAAAACCCCTAGATGTTTTAATCATTGTCACTTTATATTTGTTCGTAATCCACATCATTGTTAGAGTTCATTAATCTAAATCTTTTTTATTTAAATTCACATATCACAATTTAATCCTTCAAATAGAATTTAGAGTTAGAGGAGTTGGTACTTGGCATACATACATCCTTGTGGGAACGATATCTTACTCACTCTTTATTACTTGTTTGCGACACATACACTTGCGTTAAGAAAAATCTGTAGTAAGTTTTTGGCATAATTGCCAGGGATGATAGTATTGCCAATATCAAAATAAATAACCCTAGTTTTTCTTTATTTTTTTATTTGATTTATGTTATTCATTGCAATTTTAGTGCCTTTTTCATAGTATTTGTGTTAAGCATCATGACAACCATACTCGAACACATTGAAAACTTCAAAAGGCAGTATAATAACTCATACTCGAACACATATAATCCAGGATGGTGAAATTACCCCAACTTTTTATGTAGAAATAATGAAAACGTGGGGCAACCTCAACAATGGTTTCAACAACAAGAAGAGACCACATATTTGGGAGCTGCTCTACTTCAGTTGGCCAACACTATAAACAAGCTCTTGAATTACATGGCTAACATAGGAAAATTTTATCAATTGGGGGCAAATGATATTTAGATTCCTCAATTTTTGTATGATTTCTCTCAAGGCAACCATCCTAGCAAAGAATTTCAAATTAAAAATCCATTTAGAAAGAAGACAAATTTGAAAGTTGAATTAGTTCAGTTAGCCAATACCACAAATAAGTTTATGGCCAATGTAGACAATTTCATGGCAGAGGCAAGAGACAATTTTCAAAATCAACCTGCTTTGATATAGAATCAATCTATAGAGATTTAGAATCTAGAAATTCAAACAACTCAGTTGGCCAATATGTTCAATAGCCCACAAGGTAATTTGCCTAGCAACATAGAAGTCAGTCTAGGAGAACAATGCAAGGCCATCTGCTTGAGTAGTGGAAAAGAACTTGATACTCCACTGAGTGGTGACAAAGCTAAGCTAGAAGATCAAGAGCAAGTGGAAATTTTTCTTAAAGATGTTTATGAAGATTCACTTGAAGCATGTGTTGTTCTACCAAGTGACCAAGGAATTGGGAATGAGGAGCTAGCGGAGTGTGAAAAGTTCATGAAGGCCAACCCAAAACAAAAGGCATTGAGATCTGAGGAATTAGGGTAACCAACCAAAAAGCCTAATACATCAATTGAAGAGTCTCTGATTCTTGAACTCAAACCCTTCCCCTCTAATTTGAAATATGACTATGGAGTTCCTCCCTCTCCAGTAATTAATTCTTCTTCTTTTACAGGTGTGAAGGAAGAAAAGCTCCTATGAATAATAAGAGAGTGGAAGTATGCATTTGATTGGACAATAGAAGATATCAAGGGAAGTAGCCCTATCTTTTGTATGCATCATGTTAGAATTAAAAGCGACAAAGAAGGGGAGAAATTTAACGTGAATGGATAGTGGTGAAAAGTCAAGCCAAAGACTGTAAATTAGAACTACTTCTCATCCCTTCTCTCTTGGGATTTTTAGTTCTTTTTGGGTTTTGTTTTATTTTATCTATTTGCTTAAGATCTTTTTGATTGTATTGATTGCAGATGATCCTTTCTTAAGCCCATCAAAAGTCCATTTCCATTATCCAGGAAACCTCCATTCACCATCAAAGGAAAGTATATCCCCACAAAGAAGTTTCTTTCCTCCTTATGCATTTTTGTTTAAACATTAAGGACAATGTTTAGTTTAAGTTTGGGGGTATTATATTGGGCATATTTGGGGATTTTCATTTAGTTTTAAGCAAAGCATTTTTAAATTTAGGTATATTTTTTTCAATGAGCTTCACTTTTTGATGACTTAGCTAAGAAAATTCAAGAGCAATTGTGCTTAAATATTGAAATTGAAATGGATTCTCTCTTGATGATTAATAACTTATGCTTAGTTTTTATTTCCATTACACATGATTTAGAAGGAAGGATAGGTGCTACCTAGTGATTTAATGATTCTTTTGATAAGTCTTTCTTTTCTTGAATGATAATATTGATATTGAGCACCTTATGATCATGTGAAGTGTATGTTGATTAGTTGATAATGTTGTATATTCAGTGACTTATTTTGATTAACATGAGTATACTAGAACTTGTTTGATTATCCTTTAAGGCAAAATTCTAGATACATGTTTATTTAGAAGTGATTTAAGAATTATTTAATCAGTTTGAGCCTTTCAAGCTAACCTAGTACATTCATTGTCACTAGTGTCCCTATCGAGCTTTAATGAAAAGAATGACATATGCAAAGCATGTGATAGACTTCCATTTGATTTTCTCTCTTTAACTTTATCATCCATACCTTTTCTCTTGAAAAACCATGCTCGACTGATGGTCAAATTATAATTCCTCGCAATTGCATGTGTGTATAATAGTATAGTGCATAAAGCAAGGGTCGATCCCATAGAGAACAGTCAAACTGATTCAATTATGTGTAATTACTAAAACTAAGTTGTCCTAAATCAACAAGATAAATTAAAGACTAAGTAATTAAAAGTGTAATGTAAGATAACAGAAAATAATGGTTTGAATAATGTAAAATAGTATTCAGGTTGTAAAAGTCCAGGGATCTGACTTCACCACTCAATGATATTCAATGTTGTTGAGATATTGGTATCAATTCAGCATCTTGGGTTCATTCTATCCATTGTATGATTATTACCATTAGGCTCTAGGTTTAAATCAACTATTTTCTCTCATTCCAATTACCTATGGCGTGTAGTGTAATTAAGATTGAAAACTCATAAAGATCAGAAAAACTTTAATAAAGCAAGCAGAATAATTTAGCATATGGTGTCTACCTTAACCATCTACTCATTCATTCAAAAGAGCACAGTACATGATTTAGTATATGGTGTTTACCTTAACCACATACTTAAAGATAATAAACTAATTTACATAATTGGTGATCAGACAATTAAATAAATTAGATGATTGTATAATACAAAATGAATAAAACAAGATAATATTTGATTAATAAACCAACAATCTCTATTAATAATGAATATTAAGGAGGGCTACATATTGCCCCGGACAAAGGAATTTAGTTCATAATGAAAATAGAGATATAACTCTTTGAAATATGCATGGTTATAGAATTCAAAATCCTTCTCTTGGTTACTTGGAAAAACTTCTCTCCCTATACTGAATTGTGTTCTCCCCCTAATAATCCTTAAAACTCTATCCTCAACATCCCAAACAGTAGGGTTATAGTAGAACTCCTCTACGAATTTCAATTCCTTTACGCACAAAGATCCTCTTTTAAAAATAACTTTGTCTTTCCACAAGAAAATATAGCTTCCATGCATAAAAATAAGAGTTTTAAGATAGATAGAATTGTTACACAATTGATTTCCAAAGATGCCTTCCAAAAATTGCAACAGCTTATGCATTCCAAACTTCAAAAAATTTTAGTAACTTATGTGGAGGAATTTACTTCCAAAGATAACTCAAATAATAGAAAGTGATGATCTTGTGGGACCCAATTGCTAAAAATACATTGTCGATTTCTAAAATCATAGTTTGGACAGCAATATCACATTCAACATATCTGAAATTTTCATATTTTGCACTTTTATTTCGTCCCAAATTTGTTTTCTGCATTTTTTGAATCTAATATGTCTATGGGTAGTCTATAGACAAAGTTCTATCTTTAGCAGATGAAGTTCTACTAGCTACAGACAAAGTTCTGTCACTAGCAGACGAAGTTCGATGACAGAAGATGAAGTTCTACTAACTATAGACAAAGTTCTTCTAGAGACAGTTTTAGTATTTTGATCATAACGTTCTTGTAAAAACTCAAAATTACACAATTCTTTTTGGATTAGATAGGTAATTTTAGTGGATACAACTTTCATGTTGATCACTTTGTTTGAATCATCCATCTTCTATGAGTTGTGATCTCTCAAAGTGATGCCTTCAAACAGACAAAGTAGCACTATTTTAGATAGTTGCACTATTTTAGCCACAACTTTCTTATATGAACTTAGAATATTGTGATTCATGATAAGTTAGAAAGCTAAAAATAAAGGCTAAAACTTTTATGTTGAACACATTTTCCAAATATTCTTCTATCAGTTCCAGAAATTACTTTAAAATGACGCCTTTCGTAATCTTCAATTTCCTTTGACAAGATTTTATGTCTGCAACAAAAAAAACTTTGTTAAGTGCAATATTCACTTAAATGTTGATATAAACCACTAAAAACACATCAAAATAGGATCTTAAATATGTGAATTTAGATATAAAAATATGATATATTACGAGCTTATCAAATACCCCCAAACTTAGCTTTTGATCGTCTTTGAGCAAAATAACAATCTGAACTCATGAATCAGTTAGCAAAATATCTCTCAAACAATTAGTAACATGCCAGAAAAATTACACATATGCACAAATCTCAAAAATCACTCAAGATACTTTCCAAGTAATCTCATAAAACTCATGCTTCATCAATCCTTTTATGAAGTAAAAATGTGTGTGTGTTTATGTGTGTTATGTCAATCTCATGCTACATGCATGTTTTTTAGTCAATAATGTGCAAACCAATGATTCTCATGATCTTCACAAAACATCTCATAAGCTTGCTTTTCATAATCCCTCTCCACTAATGTAGATAACTCTGTTCATTTGGATCAATAGGTCTTTGCTAAGCTTATAATAGGGCCTTGGGTTTAGCTAATAAGAAAGAAAATAAGGATTCACAAACTAAAAGATTATATTTGAATTTTACATGATTATTCACTCTCTTGACTTTTTGTTCGGAGTTCTATCTATTTTAAGGGTTGTATTACCATCACACCACTAAACTTATTTTCTTTTAAATTCATTAGGATGTGATTCCCCCTACTATGGGCTGTATTACTACCACATCTCCAAACTTATTATCCATTGAATTCATAGAGATGTGATCCCCCCACTTGAAGAATCAATCCTCACTAATTCCTTTTCTTTTATCCCATCTTTCTTTTGACATTCATCTTTTTAATGACCCCCAAACTTATCTTCTTATGCACTCATATACCTCTCTATCATCATATATAAATATATCTCTTAATAGATTTAACATGGTTTTTCAAGCTGAAAGGGATTGAATGATAAGGCTAAAGAAAGAAAAGTTGAATGGTAGTCTTTTATATGCTTTGTATATGCCATTCTTTCATTAAAGTTCAATAGGGACACTAGTGACAATGAATGTAATAGGCTATCTTGCAAGGCTCAAGCTAATCAAAGAATGCCTAAATCACTTCCAAGTAAACATGTTATTTAGGATTTCGCCTTGAGGGATAATCAAACAAGTTCTAGCATGCTCATGTCAACCAAAATATGTAACTAAATTCACAACATCATCAACTAATCAACATATAATTTGCATAATCATGATGTAATGTGCTCAATGAAATTTTCATCAGTCATGAAAAAGGACTTATCACAAGAATCAATAAATCACAAGGTAACATCTATCCATCTAAATCATGTGCAATGGTAATCAAAAACTTAATATATGCTATTGATCATTAAGAGAAAATGAATCCATCTTATTCAATTTTAGCATATTAGCACAATTGCTCTTAGCTTTACTTGGCTAAGTCGTTAGAAATTGTAGCTCCTTAAAAAATATACACCTAAATTCTAAAAAAAAAACCCAAAATCAATTGACTACAAATTGGATTGTTTTTTTTTTGTTTCAAAACTGAACTGAATGCAAATCTAAAATCTAAATGTAATTCTCCAAATACACCCCAACTTAAACCAAACATTATCCTTAATGTGAAATAATGACAAACATTTAAGCTCATGACTTCCCTGAATGAAGGGCATTCTCATCCTCTTCTTCTAAAATTGCTTTGACATCCTTTGCAAATTTCTAGCAATTATAATACTTGAAAAATCTTCAATCCTCTGCAACTTCTACACTCATTCTAAAAATAGATTTCTTCCTTTTGTAATAGAAACATCAAACAACTACTTAAAAAATTTCTATCCTAATAGAGAAAACAAAATAGCTAACTAAATTGAATGCTAAGAGAATAACGACAATTGAGAAACTTGGGTTGCCTCCCAAGGAGTGCTTTATTTAATGTCTGTGCAAGATGAATTCCTCCTTCATAGATTCTAAAATCCAGCAATTTTATTCAACTGCATTGGCAAGTCATGCCTCACATATCTCTTTACTCAACGACCATTGACTTTGAACTTGTTCCATTCCTCAGGTTCTTTAACTCCACAGCTCCATGTGAGAACACTTGTGTCACCAAGAATGGTCCAACCTACCTAGACTGCAATTTTCCTAGAAACAAATGCAAACATGAGTCATAAATCAAAACTTTCATTCCAAGTTCAATGCATCTTTTGCGAATAATTCGATCATGATATCTCTTTGTTTGCTCCTTATAAATCTTTGCATTCTTATAAGCTTCATCTCTCAACTCCTCTAGTTCATTCAGTTGAAGCTTTCTTTCTTCACTTGCCTTCTACAAATCAAAGTTCAGTTTCTTTATCGCCCAGTATGCTTTGTGCTCTAACTCCATTGGTAGATGACATGCTTTTCCAAAGACAAGTCTATAAGGACTCATTCTGATTGGGGTCTTGAATGTAGTCCTATATGCCCAAAGTGTCTCATTCAACTGCATTGCCCAATCTTTCCTTGAGGTGTTCATTGTCCTCTCAAAATTGCTTTGATCTGTCTGTTACTTACTTCAACTTGTCCGAGAGTTTGTGGCTGATAAGGTGTTGCAACTCAATGAGTGATGTTATACTTTTTCAACATAGCTGCAAATACCTGATTGCAAAAATGAGTTCCTTTATCACTAATGATTTCTCTTGGAGTGTCAAACCTGGAAATATCCTTTCTTTCAAAAATTTTAACACAACATTAGCATTATTAGTTTTAGTGGTCATTGCCTCAATCCCCTTAAACACATAATCAATAGCAAGCTAAATGTGTATGTTCCCTTTAGATGGTGGGAATGGGCACATGAAATCAATGCCCCATATATCAAATAATTCAACCATAAGATTACCTATGAGTTGCATTTCATCTCTTTTACCAATTTTACCTATTCTCTGGCACCTATCACACCTTATACAAAAGGCATGAAAATAGTTAGCTAGTAAAAACCAAATTGGAAAACTTTGAGAGCAATCTTCTTCCCTCCAAAATGCCCTCCATAGCTGAATGTGTGACAATGTTTTAAAATACTTTACTATTCATCCTCAGGTACACAATGTCTAATGATCTGATCTGGATACATTTTAAATAAAACTAGATCATCCCAAAAGTAGTGTTTTTCTATAGACAACAACCTCCTCCTTCCCTACCGATTCAGCATAGGATTAAAAACTCCCTTAACCAAATAATTAACAATATCAGTGTACCAAGGTTCACTTCCCTTTACATAAAACAATTGCTCATCAGGAAAAAACTCATTAATGGGAATGCTCTCTTTACCTTTCTTCTGCTCAAAATCAGTCCCTTCCACCAACCTGGACAGATGATCAGCTACAATATTTTCACTGCCTTTCTTATCCTTAATTGTCAGGTCAAATTCTTATAATGATAAATATCCACCTGATCAACCTGGGCTTGGTAGCTTTCTTAGTCAGCAAATATTTCAATGCAGCATGATCATAATAAACAATTACCATCGAACCAATCAGTATGAATGGAACCTTTCCAAAGTAAACACAATTGCAAGAAATTCTTTTTCAGTGGTGGAATAATTCAATTGTGCTTCATTCAAAGTTCTACTTACATAATGAATCATATGAAGCAATTTATCTATTCTTTGTCCTAAGACAACACTAGCAACAAAGTCAGATGCATCACACATAAGCTCAAAAGGAATGGACCAATCAAGTACTACTAAAATTAGAGCAGAAGTTAGTTTTTCTTTCAAGGTATTGAAAGCAAAAAGGCTTTCATCATCTAAATAGAAAGTCACACCTTTAGCTAGCAAGTTACACAGTAGTCTAGAAATTTTTGAAAAGTCTTTTATGAACCTTCTATAGAAACCTACATGACCTAGAAAACTCCTCACTCCCTTGACTAAAGTGGGAGGGCGCAATTTAGTAATCACAACAATCTTTGCCTTATCAACTTCAATGCCTCTATTTGAAACAATATGTCCTAGTACAATTCCCTGCTTAACTAAGAAATGACACTTTTTCCAACTTAATGTCAAATTCATTTTAACGCACCTTTTAAGCACCAATGTCAAGTTATGAAGGTAATCATCAAACGAATCACCAAAGACAAAAAATTCATCCATGAAAACCTCTATAAACCTTTCAATCATATTAGAAAAAATTGATATCATACACCTCTAAAAGGTTGCAGAGGCATTGCACAAACCAAAAGGCATTCTCCGATAAGCAAAAGTTCCAAACGGGTAGGTGAAGGTTGTCTTTTTCTAGTCTTCTGGAGCAATGGGAACCTGATTATAACCTGAAAATCCATCCAAAATAGTAGTAAGCATGACCTGACAATCATTAAAGTATTTGATCAATGAAAGGGAGAGCAAAATGATCCTTTCTTGTGGCTAAATTGAGTTTTCTATAATCTATGCACATCTGCCATCCTATAGTCATTCTTATTGGCACTAACTCATTATTATCATTCTTAACAATAGAAATACCAGATTTCTTTGGTGCCACATGAACTAGACTTACCCATTTGCTGTCAAAAATTGGGTAGATAAAACCCGCATCCAGCAACTTGATTACTTTTGCTCTAACAATGTCTTGCATGTGTGAGTTAAGTCTCCTTTAAGCCTCCCTAAAAGGCTTTGCATCATCCTCTAATAGAATCTTATGTATGCACATAGTGGGGCTAATTCCTTTGATGTTAGCACATCTAAAGTCTAGTCGATAGCCTACTTGTGCTCTCTCAATACATTCAAAAACTTATTCTCTTCATTAATAGATAAGTCAGTAGCAATTATAATCAAAAGAGTATCATTCTCACCAAGAAATACATATTTTAAGTTCTATGGCAATTGCTTGAATTCCAGTTTTGGTGGTGTAACACTTGATGGTGCCAAATTGGAACTCAAATATGTCAACACCTCCTTGGTGACTTCATCTTTTCTGACTTTCTCTGCACTATCTAAACCTTCTTTCAACTCTTTGATTTCTTAATCCTCCTCAATGAAGTCTTCAATTGTAAGCACCAACACCAATTTGTCTTTTATTTCTTGATGCACAAAAGTAGATGATACGAGTGAGTCAAATCATCAATTTGAAAACAACCACTAGGATCTGTAGGATCTGAAGGTAAGGAAAGGGAATTGTAATCAGAAAATTCCATAGTCTCATCCAAAACAATCATTTTCAACTTCCCATTCTGCACATCAATGATCGTCCTAGCTGTTGCCATGAATGGGTACCCCAGAAGAATGGGCACCTCTTTCTCTGGAGTCACTTGCCTCTCCATGTTAAGCACAACAAAATCTGTAGGAATAATAAGTTTGTCAATCTGCACCAATATATGTTCTACAATGTCTCTAAGATATTTCATTAATCTATCTGCAAGTTGTAGAGACATTGTAATAGGTTTCAAATCTACCAAACCAAGCTACAAGTAAACAAAAATAAGACATCAAATTTATACTTGCTCCTAAATCTAACATAGCTTTTACCTTATTCATTCCTCCAGCAATGATTGTGATATTAAAACTACTTGGATCCTTCAACTTTGGAGAAAGATTTATCTACAGAACTACACTAGCTACTTCAGAAATTATTACCTTTTCATGAGGCTCATACTTATGCCTCCTTGAGGTTAGCTCCTTCAAAAACTTAGCATAAGCAGGTATGTTCTTAATCATGTCAAGCAAAGGTAAGTTAACATTAACTTTGGAATGGATATCATAAAAATAAAAAAATAATTTGTCCAATTTGCTTTGCCTCAATCTACCTAGAAAAGGAACTGGTGGATCATAAGGTGGTGCGGAACTGGTGGATCATAAGGTGGTGGCGGCGGCTTGTGGTTGATTGGAGGGTCAACTATTAGAAATACAACCTTCCTTGAATGAACTTCCTCCTCTGTCTTTTTCTTCCCATCGTTTATTCTTATAGAAGCTTTAGATTCATCAAATTCTTCACCAACTTTATTATTAATTACCTTTCCACTTCTGAATGTTGTGACTGCTTTTGCTTTCTTTGGCTCACTTGGCAACTTTCCAGGTGTGTGACTCTGCACAGCCTCTGCAATCTGCCCTAACTATGTTTCAATCTTCTTTATTGATGCCTCCACATTCTAAAATCTTAATTCAGTTGTTGGACAAAAGTTTGAATTGTCTCCTGAAGAGTGCATTTCTTGGGTTGAAAAGAGGTTCTTGATTGTGGCTATTGTTCCATGAGAATTTTGGATGATTCCTCTAACTACGATTATAAGTATTTGAATAAGGATCATTACGTGGCCGCTGGTTGTAGAAATTTATTGCATTTTCTTGCTCTGAAACTCCTACAAAATTTTCATTGGAAGGGCAAACATTCTGTGAGTGTCCTAGATTACCACAAATTGAACTAACCTCTGTAGGGATAGGTTGCTTCAAGTTCACTATCATAGAGCACATCACCTTCATCTGTTTTGTCATTTTTGACATTTGGAATAGAAAGATCAGTGTTAGAGTTGATATCATAAATTCCTCTAGGCCTACCTCTTACACTCTTTTATTAGGAGTTTGCTCCAAGCATCTCATATAGATCATATGTTTCTTGCGGGGTCCTTTCTCCCATTGCTCCACCTACAACATTATCAACCATGGCTTGGCATGGTTTTTGGTGTCCTGTCATAGGCAACCAAAATTAGAACCTTACTCCAATTAAATTTCATGTAGTAGTGTGAATAAGGGTCGATCCCATGAGAAGTATCTAGCTTAATTTTATGCAAAGTGAACAAAAAGGGAATTTTTAGTGTAATAGAAATAACATTATAAAAGAAATCTATAAGAGAAGAAAACCTTAGTTCAAGTCAACATCCACCATCAGAACCTCATAACTGATCATTGATGCAATTATAAATCAAATCATACTTTGAATATTCACCATTAAAATTATTTTTCCTGTTTCTCCTTTGACATAGTTAATTAGAAACCAACGTTCTAATTTACCCCAACTAATAAACAGCCCAAGACCAGCACAAAAGTTTAATATAACAACAGCACTAAGATTTATAGAGATTAGTGAAGCTAAATAACACAAGCACCAGTGGTTGCATTTAATTTAGTCAAATATTCTTCCTAAGATTTAATAACTACAACAGTAGTAAGTTATTAAACCCTAGTTGCTTCACAAATTAGGGGGATCAAACAATTATAGATTTGATATCTAATCTAGCAATGGATTTCAATGAATAATAAACTAGTAGGCCTCCTAGCAATTAAACATAACAATCATAGTCATGGACAAAGAAGAACATTCAATACTCAAAGTATAAATTGAACAATTAAATCAAATTAGATCTCATAGTATATTGATTCTGAGGCTTTTACCTCCTTAAACCAAGAATAAAAGTTTAGCCATGTAGGGCAATGAAATCACAAAGAAAATAAGATAGAAAAGAGAGAAAAGAGAAGATTCTCTGTTGAAAGCTGCCAATAAGTCCTCTCCAAACCCTAACAAAAGAACCCTCAAAAAACCCAGGAAATTGCTATTTAAACAGAGCCAAAATACATAAAAATCTAAAAAAATTTAAAAATAAAAATTTTGATCCACCACTAGCATCGTCGGTGCCACCTTGCTATCCAGTGGGGTAGTGTTGATTATGAGTAGGGACCGACGGTGCATGTTTGCTATCTACCAGACATGGATCCACTATTTTGACCATAACTTACACCTTTTAACTTAGAATCACATGATTGGCTAGATACCTTTGAGATCTATAACTTTGATGTTGATCACGTTTTTCAAATAATCCTATAAATATGGAAAAATTGGTACACAACTAATACCATGTGTAATCTTCAGCTCCTTTTTGACATGTTTTGATACTTTCTCTGTTTTGTTGCCCTTGATGTAGTATTTATCTCTTAGAACTCCAAACATGAAAATTGTAGAAATTTTTCTTGTGTTTCTATGGCTTTTTAATCATCTCAATTAAAGGTCTGATGAGAGATTTATGCCCAAAATACAGATTAATGCTAAAGTTGTCCAGAATTATCCAATTACCTTATTTTTGCACTTAACAACTCTATTTGTCTCCTAAATCAAAATATAAGAATAATGAGTATATTTAAGAATAAAATAAGCATAAAATTCTAAGTATTAAGGGAATAAAATATGACATTTGCATTGTCATCAAGTTCCCCCACACTTAACTCTTGCTCATCCTTGGGCAAAACTCAAATTCACTCTCCCCAAAAGAACGTCAATGTTGTAATTATCGTAAACAAAGAATAACCAAAACTCTTCAAAACTCATAATATGTTGTGAACAAATCATTCTTACACAACCTATAATCATTCAGTAAGCATTCTCTCTTGAAGATGGATTAAACTAAATAAGTAGAACCCTCACAGAAATAAACACTCTACTCTCATGTGTTTGAAGTGTATATGTTTCGCTCAAATTCATTCCAATGAAAATGATTTAGCATAAAATTACATATATTCTCATTCTCCATCATTGGGCTCACATGCATATCATGAATCATAAGGACTTTTTATGGGTTGTAATAGGGTTTTGGGTAAAGGTGAGAAATATTTGGGAATGTAGCTCAAAAGCCATTGAAACTAATGAAGCACAAATAAATCAACTCAAGCTCAAATATATAAGACATGTACAATTACTTGTTTTCTTTAGCATCTTTCACCTTTGAATACATGATGTATAAATAGACCCCTTCCCTTGGAATTTTGATATTCACTTTTTCTTTCTTTCTCACTTTGATAATTTTTTTTTTAATTTTAAGAACAATAACATGTTCCATTTCGTCAATCATAGCCATACCACAAATTTTGACACCCCCACACTTTTTTTTGTACACCCATACATAACATAGTGATGGCCCATGATCCACTAGCTCTATTGCTTGGGTAAAAATATTAATTTTCTAGGTTTTAAGCTTATAACATAGGTTCACAATAAAAGTTTATAAAGCTCAAAGGGACTCAACAAGAGGAAAAATTAATCACAAGGATAGGCTATTTGGCTCATGTAGCTCATAACAATGAGGCATTAATCATGTTCATACATGCATGTATCAATGTGATCTCAAAGAGAATCAAGGCAAGTTTTAGAGAAACAAATCCATGAAAGAATATCTCTCATGAAGAAAAAGGATGAGACTGATGTAAATGTGTTAGTCTAAAGGCACAAAATCTCACCAACTTTTGTCAACAAACTTTAGTCGTCACCATTCTCAAGGAAAATAACTAAACTGAGCAATTGCAAATTGGGAGATTACTTAATCAATCATGTTATGAATTTTTCAAGCTCAGTTAAATCCTGCTCATGACATCCTCAACCTCAAATCATAGGAGACCAACAAAACAAAGGGCAAAACTAACTCTCTCTCAAATTTTTTTTTTTAAAAAAAGCAAAGATAAAAACAAAAACACAAACTAAATCCCCTCCCCCACACTTAAAACTTACATTGTCCCCAATGTAAGGTCAAATGCATAGAAGATGCAAAAATAAAAAGTAAATAAGAAAAAGAAACACAAACTCCCCTTGGGTTGTCTCCCAAGCAGAGCTTTTATTTATAGTTATTGGCTCGACTCACTGCATCTTTCTTCAATCTAGAGCAATAGCAAACTGAAAATAATGAAGCATGCATGTAGATGGGTCAATTCCTTTAATATCTTTCATTATCCAACTGATAGACCTCTTATGCTTCTTAAGAACTTACACAAGTCTTTTTTCTTTTAATGCACTAAATTTATTCGAGATGATCACTGACAAAGTTCCTTCATCTCCAAGAACACATACTTGAGGTGAATGGGAAGAGTCTTCAAATCTAGAATGGTTGCATGCAAAACAGATGGTAAATGGCTCTTGTTAAAATTTGATAACTCAATTTAAGGATCATTACCTGCTTTTTGTAACTTCAAAAAGTCATCCAATGCTACAATAGTTTCCTGCAAATAATACTCAAAGATAACACCTCATTCTCCTTCTCAAGATGTTTACTAATGACAATTTTCAATTCATCTTTTCAATCAAATTCAAAAACTTCCTGTACACAAGAATAAATCACATCAATGGAGTAAATAGGATCATCATCATCAGGATATTTTATGGCATCATAAATGTTAAATTTAACAATTTCACCATCAAATTCCATGGTAAGTGTGCCATTGTGAACATCTATCTTAGTCTTGGATGTCTTTAGGAAGGGTCTTCCTAACAAAATAGGAGTAATTTGATTACCATTCTCCATATCTAGCACATAAAAATCAGTAGGGAAAACTAAATCATTGACTTATACAAGAACATCCTCAACTACACCTTTGGGATATGCATTAGATCTATCAGCCAATTGAATCACAACACCAGTCTTATTGAAAGGTCCAAGTTTTAAAGAAGCATATAAAGAATAAGGCATAACATTAATAGAAGCTACTAAATCTAGCATGGCCTTTTCAAGTTTAGTGTTACTTATCATGCAAGTACCTGGATCTTTGCATTTTGCAGGGAGTTTTCTTTGAATAATTGCAAAAACATTTTCCCCTACTCTCACCTTCTCATATATCTAAAGTTTCTATTTCCTCTTTATTTTACACAATTCTTTTAAGAATTTAGCATAACAAATTACTTGTTTAATTGCATCAAAAAGTGGAATATTTACCTCACACTTACGAAAAGTCTCAAATAGATCTTGATATCACTCAATTTTTTGAGATTATGCTAAAGTCTTAGGAAAATGTGGTATTAGCTTATATTCAGAAAGAGGTGGGAACTTACATTGAGTTACTATATTGTCCTTGGGAGGGTCCTTGTCTACAACAATAATTTTCTCCTTTGCTTGCTCCATTGGTGTAGGAGTTGCTTTTGCTGGAATGTCAACCTCTTTACTGCTTCTCAAAATGATCGCACTCACATTTTCTCTTAGGTTCACCATTGTTTGAGGGGAAATTTCCCTGAACTTTGAGCCTCTAGCCGATTGATTGTGGTTACCATCTAACTTACTTGGTTTTCCAAACTTTGTATGCTAGCTCTCGTTTCCTGTTGAAATTTCAAAGTGTTAGGGGCGAGAGACTTAACAATATCTTCTAAAGACATACTAGAGTTAGAAGTTTGTCCCTATTGTTGTCGAGGTGGGTATGGCTCCTTGTATTGCTGAAAATTTAGGTAATTTTGAGGTGTGGGCTGATCTACTTGTGGGTTCCCATAACTAAAATTAGGATGATCCCTCCATATTGAGTTGTATTAGAATACGGATCATACTTCCTTTATGGTTGTCTAGAAAAATAACCCATCGCATTCACCTATTCGGTAGGTTCTTCTTGAAGAGTTGGGCACATATTAGTTGGATGCCCTACCACTAAACAAATTCCACAATCCTTTGCTATATGCATATTCCCTACAGCCAATTGGTGAACAAGAAAAGTTATACCTGCAATTTATTGTTCAAGGGAGGAAACACTAACCTCATTAACAAGCTTGGATAGAGAATCAAGCCTATTGCCAAATTATTGTGAGCTGGCTGCCATGTTTGTAATCAAATTCCTTGTAGCTTCAGAAGTTTTATCCACCAATACTCCTCCACTAGCAGCATCAATTATGCTCCTTTCAGTGTGTAGAAGACCCTCATAGAAATATTGAATGAGTAACTGCTCACTGATTTGATGATGGGGGGGCAGCATGCACATAATTTCTTGAAATGCTCCAAATATTCATATAGGGATTCTCTACTATGCTATCTGACATCACAAATTTCCTTCTAAATGTTGGCCACCCTTGAAGCTGGGAAATATTTCTCCAAAAATAACCTCTTTATCTCATTTCATGTTGTAATGCTCCCAGATGTTAGATAATAGAGCCAATCTTTAGCCAAATCCTTCAAAGAGAATGGGATGGCCCTCAATTTAATTTGCTCTTCCATTACCCCCTTGGGTTTCATACTCGTATATACCACATGAAACTCCTTTAGATGCTTGTGGGGATCTTCACCTGCAAGACCATGAAAAGTGGGCAAGAGATATATCAGTCCAGATTTTAATTTAAAATTAACAATAGCATTTAAAGTAGGAAATGTTATGCATAAGGGTTGTTGATCCAAATTAGGTGTGGCAAGCCCTTTCAAATTTTTAGTTCCAGCCATGATTTCCTCCTTTTTTGAATCAAAATTGCTATCTTCAAACAAAGGATTTGAGAATGTGTTATCTTTAGAAATTCTCTAAGCTTCTCTCCTTAATCTATGCAAAGTTCTCTCTATTTCTGGCTCATACTGCAAATCACCTATATTAGAAGATCAACTAACAATCATAAATCATTAAGGAGAATCCAATAAATCCTAAAAAAATAAAAGCAAAAGTAAATAGAAACAATCACGAAAGCAAAAAAATCAACTAGAATGCCTCCCCAGCAATAGCACCAAAAATTTGGTATGTTATCATAGACAACCAAATTTAGAACCTTACTCCAATTAAATTACCTGTAGTAGTGTGAATAAGAGTCAATCCCATGAGGAGTATCTAACTTAATTTTATACTAAGTGAACAAGAAAGGGGATTTTGAGTGTAATAAAAATAACATTATAAAAGAAATCTATCAGAGAAGAAAACCTTGGTTCAAGTCCACATCCACCATCAAATTCTCATAACTAATCATTGATGCAATTATAAATCAAATCATACTTTGAATATTCACCATTGGAATTATTTTTCCTCTCTCTCCTTTGACATAGTTAATTAGAAACCAGCGTTCTAATTAACTCTAACAACTAAACAACCCA
Organism: Pouteria campechiana; assembly: GCA_036873735.1. Taxonomy (NCBI): domain Eukaryota; kingdom Viridiplantae; phylum Streptophyta; class Magnoliopsida; order Ericales; family Sapotaceae; genus Pouteria; species Pouteria campechiana. Next base: position 38,969 of record JAYJMB010065590.1, read on the forward strand.
AGACTAGTGCTAAAGGTTTAATCTAATAGCAACATTAAGATTTGTAGAGATTGGTAAGGCTAAACAACACAAGCACCAGCAATTGCATTTAATTTAATCAAATATTCTTCCTAAGATTTAATAATTGCAACAACAACAAAATATTAAATCCTAGTTGCTTCACAAATTAGAGAGATCAAACAATTACAAATTTGATATCTAATATAGCAATGGATTGTAATGAATAATAAACTAGTAGGCCTCCTAGCAATTAAACATAACAATTATAATCATGAACAAAGAAGAATATTCAATGCTCAAAGTATAAATTGAATAATTAAATCAAATTAGATCTCACAGTATGTTGATTCTAAGGCTTCTATTTACTTAAACCTAGAATAAAAGTTTAGCCATGCAGGGCCATGAAATTACAAAGAAAATAAGATAGAAAAGAGAGGAGAGAGAAGATTCTCTATTGAAAGCCGCTAAGAAGTCCTATCCAAACCCTAGCAAAAGAACCCTAAAAAATCCTAGGAAACTACTATTTAAAACAAAGCCAAAATATGCAAAAATATAAAAACATTTGGAAAATAAAAATTTTGATTAGTTGCTGGCAACGCCGGCGCCACCTTACTATCTGGTGGGGTGGTGTTGCTTATGAGTAGGCACCGACAATGCTGGTTCGCTGTTCACCAGATATGCATCTACTGTTTTGACTATAACTTTCTAATTTTGACTTAGAATCATATTATTCATCTTGTATTGGTTAGATAACTTGATATATACAACTTATATGTTGATTATCTTTTCTAAATCATCCTTTAAATATAGAAAAATTGGTACACAAGTGATATCATGTGTAATCTTCAGCTCCTTTTTGACATGCTTTGATACTCTCTGCTAGTTATCCTTGATGTAGTCTTTATCTCTTAGAACTCCAAATATGAAAATTGTAGAAATTTTACTTGTGTTTCTAGAGCATCTTTAATCACTCGATCAAAGGTCTGATGAGAGATTTATGCCCAAAATACGGATTAATGATGAAGTTGTCCAAAATTATCGAATTGCCTTCTTGCTGAAAGTAACAACTCCATTTGCCTAATGAGTGTATTTAGGAATCAAATAAGTGTAAAATGGTAAGTATTAAGGAAATAAAATATGAAATTTTGCATTCTCATTAGTTGTGTTAGTCCATCATAGAAAATTTGATTGAGCAATTCAAGAGGATATCTATGGTAAGGGCATTCAATCACTAATGGCTTAAATCTCTCCCATGCCTCATGGAATGCTTCCCCATCCATTTGAGAAAAAGTGGCAATCTTACTTTTTAATTTTGCAGTTTTAACATGGAAATAAAAATTACCAATGAATTTGTTATATACTGCATCCCATGTAGTCAATGATCTAGGAGCCAATGTCATGAACCATATTTTTGTTGCATCCTTCAAGGTGTAAGGAAAACATCTCATGTACAATTGATCCTTAATTAAACCTTATAAGGAAAAGTCTGAATAGTTGCATAGAAATCACACATGAATGTTAAACGATCCTTTACAGCTACACCATGAAAAGAATGAAGCATGTTAAAGTTTATATGCTTCAGCTCATAATTCCAGACATTATCATTCAAAACAACACATGAAGGTGAGATTCCAATTGATGGGTGTGCAAACTCTTTCATAAGATGCTAAGCTTGTTAAGCCACTTGGTTCTCCACATTATCAGCCATCTAAACATCTTCTTCGCTTATGTTATCTGTCTATATTACCACTTTATCAATGTGATTGTTCAAGGGCTACAAAACTGCGTTCAATGATCATCTTCCTTGCATTCGCAATTCTGCAAAAGAAAGAAAGAATTTAAAAATCCTAAATAAACTAAATCACAATAATAAAAAAGAAAATTTATAATTAACTTAATCAAATCAATTTAAGAAAAATTCCCCAACAATGATGCCAAAAACTTGATGGTCAAATTATAATTCGTCGCAAGTGCATGAGTGTATAGCAATATAGTATGTAAAGCAAGGGTCGATCTCATAGAGAACCATCAAACTGATTCAATTATGTATAGTTACTAAAACTAAGTGGTCCTAAATCAATAAGATAAATTAAAGACTAAGAAATTAAAAGTGTAATATAAGATAACAGAAAATAATGGTTTGAATAATGTAAAGTAGAATTCAAGTTGTATTCAGGTTGAAAGAGTCTAGGGATCTGACTTCACCACTTAATGATATTTAGGTTGTAAGAGTCTAGGGATCTAACTCCACCACTTAGTGTTATTCAGTGTTATTTAAAGCAACTATTTTCTCCCATTCCAATTACCTATGGTGTCTAGGATAATTGAGATTAAAAACTCAAGAAGATCAGAAGAACTTCAACGAACGAAGCAAAATAGTTTAGCAGATGGTGTCTACCTTAACCATCTACTCATTCATTCAAAAGAGCACAGTACGGGGTTTACCTTATGGCATCTACCTTAACTATGTACTTAAAGATAATCAAGTTAATTCACATAATTGGTGATCAGACAATTAAATAAATCAGATGATTGCATTATACACAATGAATAAAATAAGATAATATTTGATTAATAAGCCAACAAACTTTGTTAAAAATGAATATCAAGGAGGGCTATATCATTGCCCTGGAAAAAGGAATTTAGTTTATAATGAAAACAAAGATAAAAGTCTCTAAAATATGCATGATTACAGAACTTGAAATCCTTCTCTTGCTTTCTTGGAAAAACTTCTCTCCCTATACTGAACTATTTTCTACCCCTAATAATCTTTAAAACTTTGTCCTCAACATCCTTAAATAACCCAAGTAGCAGGGTTTTAATAAAACTCCTCCACGAATTTCAATTCCTTTACGCACAAAGATCCTCTTTTAAGAATAACTCTATCTTTCCACCAGAAAGGATAGCTTCCATGCATAAAAGTAAAAGTTCCAAAATAGATAGAATTATTATACAACTGATTTCCAAAGATGCCTTCCAAAAATTGCAACAACTTACGCATTCTAAACTCAAAAAAATTTCAGCAACTTGTGTGGAGGAATTTGCTTCCAAAGATAACTCAAATAATTGCAAGTGCTGATCTTGTGTGACCTAATTGCTAAAAATACATTGCTGATTCTAAAATCATAGTTTGGACAGCAACATCACATTTAACATATCTAAAATTTTCATGTTTCACACTTCTATTTCATCCCAAAACTATTTTCTGCATTTTTTGAATCTACTTTGTCTATGGGTAGTCTATTAACAAAGTTCTAACTCCAATAGACAAAGTTCTACTAACTATAGACAAAGTTCTATAAGCTATAGACAAAGTTCTATCTCTAGTAGATAAAGTTCTACTCACTATAAACAAAGTTTTGTTAGCTGTAGATAAAGTTCTATGATAGAAGATGAAGTTCTACTAATTACAAACAAAGCTCTATCACCTGTATCTTCATAACTCCAAAGCTTGCCTGATTAACTCTGAAGTATGTCTTGTTGATTCCAAAGCACATTATGATAACTCTAAAACTTCCATGACAATTCTGAAGCATACTATGATGATTCCGAAGCTTGCTATGTGACTCCAAAGCTTCCCTGTTAGTTCTAAAGTATGTTTTAATAGTTCCAAAGCTTTCTTATTGACTCCAAAGTATTCTTATGATAACTCCAAAGTACGCTGTGAAGACTCCGAAGCTTGTCTTGGGTTGACTCTGAAGCTTTTCAATAACTCCAAAATATACCACGTTAACTCTAAAACTTGTTCTAATGACTTTGAAGCTTGTCTGTTTACTCCGGAGTACGTTGTGATGACTCCGAACATGTTTCATTGACTCCAAAGCATGTCTTGAAGACTTTAAAATTTTGGTTTTCTTGTTTTAAGTATATATGAAATTTATGTACTTATTTTTAAAGAACATTTACTTTATTTCTTCCTTTGATCATCCTGAAGGTTATTCTCAAGTGAGTATGGGTTAATGTTTCTGTAGCATACTTGAGAACAAATATTAGTACCTTAAAGTTTCACTCATGTCTTTATTCATCATCAAAATCAAGCTAGATAGTATGTTCAACATTCTCCCCCTTTTTTATGATGACAAAACAGTGAGTGATATACCTTTCAAAACTTGTCAAACAATAAACTTAGAGTAACTTAATTTGCAGATATTTCAATAAAATTTCTATCGACTAATTTAGTGTAGCTCCCCCTAAATTGATGCACATTATTTTAACTATATTTCATACAACAAAAGTTTTCATTCTTATTAGTTTATACATGCACATACTATTTTCTTATATTTTAGTTTATACATACATTTTCTCCTGGTTATACATTCACATTTTCCCCCTTTTTATCATAATCAAAAAGGTGGAAATAAGTAATATTCATGGGCAAAAAAATGCATATATATTGAATTTGTTGTTGATAAAAAATTTTCAGATATAATATATATACATCAGAGAAATTACAAAAATGTTCAATCAAAATTTACATCAAAAAAAAATATTATTTTGGTGGTTTGGGTTTTCTCTGGTAGGTCTTGAGAAAGATATCTTTGAGAGGTGGCTTGGGTTGAGAGGATGATGGTGTAGCAGAGGGCTTGGATGTTCTAGGTCTTTTTGTTGGAAGAGATGGTATGAAAAATGGATCATTTGGAATTGTTACTGGAGGTTCATGTGTATAAGCTGTAGCTCCATAGCTTGATACATAGATAAATCAATTCATTCTCAAAACTTTGGATACAATAGTTCAGGAAAGATTATAGGAAGCCCTTTCAAGAGATTTTCTATGTTTGCATTCATCCTAGTTGTATACTACTAATAGTACATGGTTATTCTTTCAAGAGGAGCCTTTTGTATTCTTTGGGAGGTGGTATTCTTGGCTTCCTCTTAGGTTTGAAACTGTATGGCTGAGATGAGGGAGTAGAAGGTGATGGGTTTGGGACAGATAGTGGTTTTCTGGTTGTTTTTGGTTTTAGAGTTCGTTTTGGTTTTCGAATAGCAGGAGTTTTGGTAGTGGAAGAAGGTGGTTTTCTAGGATTTTTGGCTTTGGAAGAAGAGGGTGGAATAGGTTCATTGGAGGAAGATCGTTGAGGCTATGTCTGCCTTATCTTGTCTTAAATAGAAGTGCCATTCATCTGAGGATATGAGAGAGGCAGATTGCCAGCAATGACCTCTAGATTGGCAGTATTGTAAAATGAGTTTTCTTCCTCAGTGATAAGAAAAAGTTGAAGAGGACCTGAGGGAGATGGAAACATTTTTCAAGAGGCTTTGATGCTGGTAGAATTTGAAGGAGTTTCTCTGTTTAATCTTGAATGATTGACTCTCTATCAGGAACGTGAATTTTGTGGTTCTTTGGAGTCAATGGAGGATTTAGAAGAAGTTGAATCTAGTGTTTGGATCCTGAAATTCAGTAAATGGATATTCCTGAGGAGATAGATGAATAGATTGTGAAAGAAACATCCTAACAACTTTAGAGTTGATTTCTAATCAAGTCTGAAGCATTGAATATGTCATCCTGATTGGATTGAATACACAAAGGAGAATATCAGGATTATCATCAACAATGATTCTTTAAGAAGCGGGTGGAGGACTTGGTAGTTTGTGGAGCAATGGGAGGATATAACCATTCTGGGGGAGGTCTTAACCACGCTAGATGAAGTAAAGGGTTATCCCATTCTGATGGGATTTCCTCAATTCATTCAGAGATTACTTATCCAGATCTAATGAGATCCATCTAAGTCCAGTCCAAAAAGATGGATGGTCCTAGAAGAAGAAAATGAACTCTATGTAGAGGTACTATAGTGGGATACTTTCCATGTTTGACAATAGCTCTATGAGGATTGGTAAGCTAATCCTCTAGCAATGGTGGAACTAATGATGATGGCTATGTTGGAGGAGGTTAACTCATAGGTTGAGCAACCTTTGGAATGACAGAAGATGTTAATGGATGAGGAGGTGAAGGTGAGGGTGAAGACATCATTGTTATTGGGGAGTTGGTTCTGACTAGAGAGAAGTGTTGTGGAGGTGACGGAAAGTGAGTTGGAGGTGGAGAGAAATGAGGATTATAGGTTTGACCTCCGAATGATTCTGCAAGAAGTTGCAAAGAATCAGGTCTTTGGTCAATCTTATCAGATCTTAGTATCATAGATAACATGGCAGTGGAAAGATTATGATCCATTCTATCCATTTGGATAGCTAGAGTAGACAGATAGTGTTCAATCATTGTCAGTCTATCCTCTAGGTATTGTGGGATTGGTTGTGTAGTAGGAATTGATGAGATCGATGATTGATCAGTATGAGTGAGTCTAATGGGTGAAGGGGTTCTGATGGGAGTGTGTGATGGCATGGTTGCTGCTGCTATTTCTTCAAATGCATTTTCTCTTAATATTTCTTCCAATGCTTCTTCTATGATAGTTCTTTGTTCCTCACTTAGAACTTCTTTTATTCTCACAGATTCTAATTGATCTTCTTTGCTAGAGAATTCCTCTCTTGCTTCTACTGGTGGACTCATGAAATCTTGTCTTTCTGTTCTTTCTTCTTCTTCGTGAGAGGAGAGTTCTGACCTTGGTTCAATAACTTATTCTATGATGTCTCCTCTTTTTGGTCTTTCATCAAGTTTGGATCCCTTTAATTGAGTTGCTCTTCTTGGTTTTTCAGTGATCCAACCTTGTGTAGTTAGCTTAAAGCCCATTCTTTTAGAGTCTTCTCATCTAATGTGTTTGTGTTTCTTGGAACCTCTTCATTTTCATTTGAGAGATCTACTCCTACTTCCCTCATCAGCTTGGTCATAGCCATTCCATAATGTAAGGGAAACCTTGTGGTGCTCTTGATCAAGTGAATGTGATCTACCATCAATTTGGCTAGATTCAGTTTTCTCCTATTCTTCAATGCCCACATAATTCTGGTATGTTTTTCAAACACATCACCAATAGATCCTCTTCTAGGATAAACATTGTTCATAATAATTAGCTATGCTAGCTTGAGATTCACATTTAGGTGACTAACATGTAGATAATTTTCCTTCTCATATATTTTTGTTTTTGCTAAATCCAAGAATAGATTTGCTCTGGAAGGCCATACTATCTCTTCTTCTTCTTCAGAGAGATTGAAACAATTTCTTAAACTCTCTGTGGATAGTTCAATCTTTGTTTCTCCTATCCATAATTTTTCTATTCTAGTGTAGAGATTATAGATTAGTGCTCTTACAAGTCTAGGATATAGACTATCTTTGTAACTCACATATGCATTCCAACCTTGGTATCTTAACCATTCACAGACTTCTAATTGCATACCGAAGGCTTCGAAATTGAATATTTTCCCTTTTACTATTCTCCTATCATCATATCTTTTTGAAAATCTAGAGTAGTCTGATGAGCTATTTAGAAAGATTACCTCAAGTGTATTAACTTCTTGTCTTGTCTTTTTAGTTCCTCTTCTCTATGGAGATTCATCTCTTTCCTTTTTTTTGCTTTCTGCTCCTTTCGTTCTTACCATTTAAATAAAGAAATCTAGGCTTTGGAAAGGAAATGAGATTTCTGGGTGAAATGTTGGAGAAGGCAGGAAGGGAGAAGAAGAGAGTTAAGACTAAGATTTAAAAGGAGCAGGAAGATGGAGAGTCTTCTGTGAAAGGGGGGTTTTGAGAGCTTGGAGAAGATGAGTTGAGGTTTTTGGAAATATTTCAAGCACTTAAATGGTTTGAGTGCTTCGGATTTGGTCATTTGGTTTAAATATACTCAGAAACACTAATGTGATTTGGCTTTGGATGCTCCGAAAGAAGTCCTTCGAAGGCAACAATGCGATTTAGAGTTTTGGATGTTCTGAAATATTACTTTGAAGACTTTTGTCTATCTTTAGATGCTCCAAAATAATATTTTCAAGAGCTTCGGAGCCTTTTGTTTTGACCTTCGGAGGCTTTGAAGTGCGCTTCGGAAGTTAAGAAAGTATAAAGATTGACTTAACTCTAAAACTTTATAAAATGGATTTTTGGAGTTATGGATTTTAAGTTTTATGTATATTAATTATTAATTCTATTCATTTAGGAATCATTACCAAGATAGATAATTAAATATGCATTGATACATTTAAAGGAAAATGAAAGGATATAATGTATTTTATTTTATGTTTTACATAGATGAGAACATAAAATGGCTAGTTTGTTTGATAAATTAAGCATTTTATGCATTAGGATCGAGAATTCCTAGTTCTCTTATTATCTTATTAAATCTTTCTTCTGGTAGTGGTTTTGTAAAAATAGCTACTAGTTGATTTTCTGTTGGAACAAATTCTAAGCAAATGTCATGGTTTTGAACATGGTCCCTAACAAAATAATGCCCGATTTCTATATGCTTAATTCTAGAATGTAGAACTGGACTCTTGATCAGATTTATAGCACTATTGTTGTCACATTTGATAGGTATATCAAAATAGTTAAGGCCAAAATCATTTAATTACTATTTCATCAATAGAATTTGTGTATAGCAACTACCTGATGCTTGTATTCAGCCTCAGCAGTTGATAATGCAACTGATGTTTGTTTCTTAGAGAACTATGAGATAATCATGCTTCCTAAAAATTAGCAAGATCTTGAGGTACTCTTTCTATCTACCTTATATCCAGTAAAATCTACATCTGAGTAACCAATTAAATTAAAATCTAAACCTTTTGGATACCATAATCTAAGATTTGATGTATCTAAAAGATATCTAAATATCCTTTTTATAGTAATAAGTTGTGAATCTTTTGGTTTTGATTGAAATCTAGCACATATGCATGTACTAAACATTATCTTAGGTCTACTAGCAGTTAAATATAGTAGAGATCCTATCATGCTTCTATAAAGTTTTTAGCAAATAGACTTACCTTTTTCATCTTTGTCCATTTTCATTGTTGTACTCATTGGTGTTCCATACCTTTTCCCATCTTCAATGTTGAATTTCTTTAGCAGTTATTTTCTTTATTTGGCTTGGTGAATGAAGATTCCTTCTTTCATCTGCCTAATTTGCATTCCCAAGAAGAAGTTAAGTTCACCCATCAAGCTCATTTCAAATTCTCCTTGCATTATCTTGGAAAATTCTTTGAAAAAATTTTCATTAGTTACACCAAATATGATATCATCAACATATACTTGAACTATAAGAATATCTTTTATTGCATGCTTAATGAAGAGAGTAGTATCAACTTTGCCTCTTGAAAAACCTTTCTCAATGAGAAATTTGCTTAAACTTTCATACCAGGTTCTAGGAGCCTGTTTTAGACCATAGAGGGCTTTCTTAAGCTTGAATACATGATTTGGGTTATGAGGATCTTTAAATCTAGGTGATTGTTCTACATAAACCTCTTCATTAATAAATCCATTTAATAATGCACTTCTTACATCCATCTGATATAACTTGAAATTCATAAAGGATGCAAATGCAAGAAGCATTCTAATGGCTTCAATTCTTACAACAGGATCATGTGATTCTTCAAAATTAATTCCTTCCTCCTTACAGTACCCTTTTGCTACTAATCTAGCTTTATTTCTTACTACAATTCCAGATTCATCTAATTTGTTTCTAAAGACCCATTTAGTTCCTATAGCAGATTGATGATTCAGTTTTGGAATAATAGTCCATACATTATTTCTTTTGAATTGGTCTAATTCTTCTTGCATAACTGAAATTCAGTTTTCATCTTCTAAAGCCTATTTTATGCAAGTTAGCTCTAATTGAGAAATAAAAGTAAAATTGCCACATATTTGGTAATAGGAAAATATAGTTTTGACTTTATCATATATATCACCAATTATCTAACTTTCAGAGTGATTGTGCATGAATCTCCAATCTTTAGAAAAAATATTATTACCTTCATTATTTACCTCATTGATGGATGGTCCATCATTTGTTTCTTCTTCATCTATCAGTGTTTCTAATTGGGAAGGTTCTCCTTCTTTATCTTGTATTTTCATTTTCTCAACCAAAGTTATTAGTTCACCTGTCTCATCATCAAAATCACTTATAATTCTAGAGGAATTAGTACTTTTATCAAACTTTACATGAATAGATTCCTCTACAGTCTTATTTTTCAAATTATAGCCTCTAAATGCCTTACTAACAATGGAATAACCAAGGAAAATGCCTTCATCAGATTTGTTTTTAAATTTACCATGGTTTTCTTTTCCATTGTTAAGAATAAAGCATTTACAACCAAAAGTATGAAAATATGAAATATTAGGCTTCTTACCATAGTATAATTCAAATGGAGTTTTATTGAGTATGGATATAGCAAAGATTCTGTTAATAATATAACATGCTGTGTTCATTACTTTAGCCTAAAAATATTGTGGGTGGTTGTATTCACTCAACATTGTCCTTGCCATCTCTTGCAAGGATCTATCTTTCCTTTCAGCTACTCCATTTTGTTGGGGTGTTCTTGGTACAAAGAAAGTTTGAAGAATTCCATTGTTTTCACAGAAGTTAGTGAATTTATGATTTTCAAACTCTCCACCATGATCACTTCTTATGGCAACTATATAAGAGCTTTGTTCATTCTGTACACGTTTGAAAAAAATACCTCAAAGAATGAAAAAGCTTCATCTTTGGATGTTAAAAACATTACCCAGGTAAATATACTAAAATAATCTATAATGACATATGCATAATGTTTCCCTCCAAGGCTTCTTGTTTTTGTTGGTCCAACTAAATCTATATGTAGCAACTGAAGGGGTTTGATTGTGTATACTTCTTTATTTGATTTAAATGATTCTTTTACTTGCTTACCTTTCATGCAAGCATCACACAACTTATTGTCAAATTTGACCTTTGGTAAGCCAACAACTAGATCTTTATTATATAATCTTTCAATCAGATTTTTGTTAGTACATCCTAGCCTTCTATGACACAACATGGGTTCATTGTCATATACAATATGACATTTAACTTGGATATTATATAAATCCACCAAATATATATTTTCATATCTCTTTCAAAATACTATAACTGAATTTGAACTATCTAATATTGAACAGGTATGAGATTCAAACACACCTATTCAATATTGAACAGGTTAATATTGAACAGGTATGAGATTCAAACACAGATTTAGCTTTTAATGTTTTGAAATTTGAATATAGTTCTTCTAATAATTCTTCAATATCAAAAGTTTCAGCTTTCAAATTTACCTCGTCATTATGGATTGCCATAAAGCTTATTCCTGTATGATGCTCTTCTTGATCCTCTTCTTTGGAGATGAGTGAGCTGATTTAAGCTTCATTTTCTTCTTCTTATTCACTCGAGCTTTCTTGCATTATGTTTTTCATCATTTTCCATGCAGTCATAGCTTTCTTCTTCTTTCCAAATTTCTTGCTATTAAAAAAATTCTTTTTGTCAAAGTAAGAGTTATACCTTTTCTTCTTGTCTCCTTGCTTTTTATCTAGTTTTGGGTAGTCAAATTTCACTTGCCCAAGCTTGCTACAATTGTAACAGATTACAATTTCCTTTTTCTTATCTTTACTTTTGAAGTTCTTGGAATTATTTCCAAATCTTTTTTTCTTGAGTATGTTTCTGAATCTTCTAGTTATCATTGTCATATCCTCATCATCTTCACTGGTTGAGGCTTCTTCTGAAGATTCTTCATTCTCTAATTTTGCTTGCAAAGCTATTGTTTTCTTGCCTTTGACTTCTTCTGGTGCTTTTTGTTTCATCAAGACTTCATGAGTCATGAGTGATCCCATGAGTTCTTCTACTGTCACCTTCATTAGATCTTTTGCTTCCTGTATAGCAGTTACATTAAGCATCCAGTGTCTAGGCAGAGATCTCAAGATTTTCTTTATTAACTTGGTCTCTTCGTATTTTTCTCCTAAGTTCTTTAAGTTGTTGGTGATTTTCTGAAATCTTCCAAACATTTCAAAAATGTTTCTAATTCCTTCATAGAGAAGGCTTCATATTCCTGCATTGGAAGATTTATTTTAGTCTCTTTTACCTAATTGGTACCTTCATGTGCTACCTTAAGTTTATCCCAAATTTCCTTAGCTAAATCATATGCATAAATATTTTCAAATTTAGAAGAAGTTAATGCATAGTAGAGGCAGTTCTTTGCCTTAGCATCATGTTCTACTACTTGTATATCTTTTGGAGTATATTTGTCTTCAGTGTAATTGACATTCTTTCCATTTTTCACCACAAGCTACAACAATCAAGAAATTTTGCATTCTCATTTTTCAATACCCATAATTGGTACCATCAAATAAAGGGGGTCTAGAAGTAGATTATCCTTCAGCAGATGTATTGTGGAGCATGTCTACCATTTGAATCTCTTCACAAGTTAATGTACTGGTAATCAAAATTTAACTAATGAAACCTGCTTTGATACCACTTGTTGATCCCTTATACAATGATAGCTCAAGAGGGCGAGGGTGGGGGGGGGGGAATTGAGCTTTTAAAAATTTTGGCCAATTGAATGATCAAAGTGCTAAATGAATAAATAGAACAGATTATACAACACACAGCACAAGATTTTTATAGCGGTTTGACCTTTCCTGGGTTCCTACTCTATTTCTCTGAGTTAGTCTCCTCTACTGATCTTAGGTTCCACTAACACCTAGATCAACCTAATCAAATAAATGTTGGTTTTCTAACAAGTCCACTAACTAAATTACTAGTTTTCTAAGCTAACCAGAAACTTTTACAACTTGTTAGTTTTCAAAGCTCACCAGCGAACTTGTATCCTTTCAGCAAATTTCCTGCTTGCTTATCTCAATACAAAAATACCAAGCACTCTGCTTGTGTTACCAAATACTAAAATGAAGTGTACAGATTAATCCCCCTTACTTAGGTAGACTTGTATATAAATTTAGAACTTTAAGTAAATGAATAAGCAATAAGAGTAAAAGATTCAAGCTCCTTGATTGAGAAGCAATTTAGACTTTTGAGAGCTCTGATGAAGTTGTAGCCATTGGAGTTAAACATTGAACAATGATTTTGAATGCTCTTCTTTGTATTTCTGGTATATTCAATATGTTCAATCTTAATCTTTTGCATCTGAACGTCTCTTTTATAGGCTTAGAAATATTTTTCTGTTGCTATCGTTGGTAGACTTTCAAATGTTCAAAAATATTTTTCTTCACCTTACACTTTATCTAACATTTAACTTTGCAGCAATCTAGTATCGGTCTGCTACTTTGTTGCTAACTTTTCTTAACGTTCACATAAGTGTTGGATGCTCCAAAGTTGCTTCTTCAGTTACTCTGAAGTGACGAGAGAACAGATAGTGTCTTGAATAATTTTGGATGCTCTGATTTTTTCTCTTTAGATTCTTCAAAATCATAGTAATCCTTTTTAATTATGATAGAACTTTTTAGAGAGGAGTTCAAATTTTTTAAACCTTTGATGCTTCAGAAAAAAGGTAATTCCAAAGTACTATTTAACAACTCCGAAGCTTGCTTGCTGACTCTGAAGTAAGGTTTTGAAGACTCCAAAGTAGGTCTGATTGATTCTAAAGCTTATCTTCATGTTTCCAAAGCATGTCTTCATGACTCCAAAGTGTATCTAATTTACTCCAAAATGTATCTGATTAATTTTGAAGTGTATCTTCATAACTCCAAAGCTTGCTTGATTAACTCCAAAGTCTGTCTTGGTGATTCCGAAGTATACTATGATAACTCCAAAACTTCCAAGATGATTTCAAAGCATACTGTGACAATTTCGAAGCTTGCTATGATGACTCTGAGGATTCCCTATTCTAAAGTATGCTATAATAGTTCCAAAGCTTTTTTGTTGACTCCAAAGTATGCTTATGACAACTCCGAAGCACGCTGTGAAGACTTTGAAGCCTATCCTAGGCTAACTCCAAAGCTTTCCAATTAACTCTGAAATATACCATGTTGAAACTTGTTTTGACGACTCCAAAGCTTGTTTGTTTACTCCAGAGTACGTTGTGACGACTCTGAAGAGATTTCTGTTGACTCTGAAGCATGTCTTGAAGACTTTAAAATTTGTGTTTTCTTATTTTAAGTATATATGAAATTTATATACTTATTTTTAAAGAGCATTTACTTTGTATGGGTTAATGTTTCTGTAACATACTTGAGAACAAATTGTTAGTACCTTAAAGTTTTACTCATGTCTTTGCTTATCATCAAAACTTACTTGGTTAATAATGTTCATTATCAAAATCAAGCTAGATAGTATGTTCAATAAAAAATAATGGTGAATTGAGGTAAAGCAATGTGTTTTGAAATGAAATAATTTAAGAATGTTTGAATTGCACATGAGTGAAATGTAAGTGTGTAAGTTTAGGCATATGTGAACAATTATGTAACGTGATTACAAGTTAATTGAGGTAAAATTTTAGTGCATTTTATGTCATGTTTATGTGGAATAAATTATGGAAAAAGAAGGGGGAAAGAATGCTTGAAAAAGATTGAAAAATCAAGGAAAAGAGAGGGGCAACAAAAAGCTAGGCCGCTGCTCAGAAATCCTGAGCTGCAATGCCAGTTCGTGCAAGCAGAGTGTGGTGAGTAGTAGAATCCTAGGCCATGGCTTAGGTTTCCTATGCTGGGATGCCATTTCATGTAGGTGGCTAGTAGAAAGTGGCGCTGTGACACATGAAAGTTGAGCTACATCACAGGTCGGCGGGCCAAATCAGTAACTCGACTTTTTAAGATGGGGTTTTGCATTTTTTTTTCATTTTATTCTTCTTCTTTCTTCTTCCCCTGCTCCCATCCTTCAAAACCCTTCATGCCAAGACTTGATTCTTAGCCTTTTTTGCTAGGAATCAAGAAGTTTTTGAGGAATACTTTTCCCATCATCCATTCTTAGCTAAATTTCTCTAGTTTGGATGGTGAAAGAGGAAGGGAAATTCCGCTTAGCCATGATTGAGGGAGGATTCATGCGTATGGAGGTCGGATCTTCATGGGAATGAGAAAGACATGTCTGAAATTCAAGATGACATGCTTTTCCCTACTTAATTTTATGATTTTTTATTACTAGGGTTTATAACTAGCTCGTGAATAGGATTTTTGGGGAAAATGATGGATGTTTATTATTAAATTCATGGTGAAAAACAAGTAAAACATGCTTATGATGATTTTGGAATGATTTGGACTTGGAAAATTAGGATTATGCATTAACCTCATCCATGAATAGTAACCCTAGGGGTAAAATTGGTAAGAAACTATGTAAATTGATAGGGGGATTTGTTTAATAACTTGATTACAATGGTTGTGGCATGATTTGGAATTGAAAAAAATGTGATTATGCATGAGTTCTTGTACTTGTGAATAGTAAACATGGGGGTTTTGCATAAAACCATAATTATGCTTGATTTAATTGAGTTATAAGCATGATGAGTATATTATTAACATAAATTTAATGTTAGATACGCTATGGAATCATGATGTGTAATTTGAAGTGAAAAACCTATTCCCATGTTATTGAACAAGTTGTAATTAATGGATGCCTGTGAGGCAATAAATCATTTCTATATTGAACTGACAAGTAATTACATGAGAATGGGTATGGATTTCCTTGATTACCCACATTGAATCATTAAGAAGTAAATGATACTTATAACCTATATAATGAAAGGCTTCCAAGAGAAAGGCTATGTGAGTGACTGGGCATAAAGCAACCTGAGATTGATTATGAAAAGAAGTATTAGTATAATGTATGGAATACATGGCTTATGTCCCTAGGGAAATAATTAACATGAATGAAGATTTGATAACCTCATTTGATTAGAAGTGTGTAAAAAGAGTAAGTGTTTGGCTTGATATACATTAGTGAAATTGTCTTGTAAATGAATGGGATTATTGTTCTGTACAGGATAATTTGAGAAGGATGAAAAGTCATGGAGCTTAAGGAGTGTATGGTGATTCACTCAAAGTAAGTAGGTTTTCTTTCAAATATATTGCTGAAAAGGGGATAGCAATTATCCCTTTGGTTGTATTTATTTGATTCTGAGCATACATATATGAATAAGGATTGTGAATATCCCATAAATCTTGATTTTGTAATAAAAGAATACAAGGTGTAGATGATGTATAGATTTTTGAGAATAATTATGTCTTAAAATCTTATTGCTATTATGTAAGCATATTGGGGATAGAGAATATCCCATTTATGTGAGAATTGAATAATGCATGTATTAATGAATGGTAAGAATTCCATGGTAGCGTATTTGTAAAAATATGATAGGGCATGTTGATGCCTATAAGGCATAGATTGATATGTGGTGCATGAATGGCATAGATATGAGGGGTCCTGAGTAATGACATAATTTGATATAGGACGCCTAAATGGTATAAATATGATGTGCCCAAGGTGACATAAGTATGATTCATATATGTTGTGCTGGAATGGCATCATTTTGGTATAAATTGCCTGCATGGCTCACAATATATTAGATTATATGATTATGAACATGCTGTTATTTTATTATTATTTTTTATTCAGCCTACTTACTAAGTTTGCTCATACTCACCCTAGTTTATTAAAACTTTTAGTGGACAAGTGGAACCAGGGAGCTTGAGAGAATTAGAAGATATTTAATGTATTTTAAATGATGATGTATTGTAAATTTATGAGATTTAAGGTATGATGTAATAGTTAAGTACAAAGTTATGTTATTGTGATAGATTATAAACTTTGTATAGATCTAATATGCCATTTGCTATCATGATATGATTTGATTACAATTTATAATTTATTATAGTTGTTTAATTACAATTTATAATTGTTAAATTTTGATTTTATAGGATTAATCAATGCATGCATAGGTTTAAACCCTTAAAATATAGGGTAAACTCTGCTAAAATTTTGGCAGAAATTTTCCTTAGAAATAGGGAAAAGGCAGGGAGATGGTGAAACGCATGAGCCCCAGGGTGGGGCATGATAGATAGCAATTATCCCATTGTTTGGATTTGGTAGTATATGGGCATGTGTGCATGGATGGAGATATTAGATATCCCAAGTGTTTTTGGTTGGTGATATAAGTATAATGTATTAAATGTTCTATTACACATAAGTGAATGGTTGAATGAATAGGGGATAGAGAACATCCCATGATGCTTATGAATGTATGATTGAAGTGGGATTTTAATATCCCGAATTTGTTATATGATGAATGTGTGCATTGGTGGAAGGGTGTAAATGGCTATTATATAGAAATAATTTGCAACATTGGGATTTAGAACATGTTGTTCTATTTTACTATTATTTTTTATTTGGCCTACTTACTAAGTTTGCCCAGACTCACGCCTTCTTATTATATATTTTTACTGGACAACTCAAGCAAGAGAGCTCAAAGATGATGGTTTTTATGGTGTTTTGTAGATATTGGAATTTGAAAATTTCCTATATTGTATGTGTATTCATGTATTGGCATGTCATAGTGGTAAATGTATCTGATATTGTGAATGGATTTGAATATTTCAGTTATGTTTATTGCCATCATGGGGCAACTCAAATTCTGGGCCATGTGTGGGTAAATAGGACTAATTTAGTGATTTATAGTTTTATTTATAATTATCAAAATTTTAGTTGTATAGATGATTAAAAATTGTATAGGTCTAAATTCATAAAATTCAGGATAGATTTTGTCAAATTTTTGTCAGAAGTTTCCCTTAGAAATGGGGAAATTATTGGTTAATGGTGAAACACATAGGCCTCTAGGCAGGGTGTGACACCTAGAAGGAATCAAGACTAAGTGACCTCTTTTGTATTTAGACCTGAAAGAGACTAAGAAAAAAAATAGGTGATTAGGGTTGCTCGGTTCTCCTTATTGTTAGTCCCTTAAATTAGATTGGCTTAATCGAAGAGGGGGGGAGGGGGTGAATTGGGTTTATAATAATTTATATTTTAACCCTGGCTTAGGCAAATTTCCTCTTCTTCTTGCTTATGTGCAAATTGAGATGAACTAAATGATAAAGCTATAAATGAAGAAAATTAAAGTAAACACAAATAGCACACATGATATATAATGGTTTAAGCTAATTACTCTACTTCAATCTTCAAAAAGCACACTCCCTTATGTCTTGGGTTCCATTATCACATATAATGGAATAGTGTACCTTGCACTCTTCTAGATTCTAGCTGTAGGGGGTGTAAACTCAGTGCCACTCGCACTATTCTAAATAAGCTTTAGGGGGCATAAACTTAGTGCCACACGCACTCTTCTAGATCAAGTCTAGGGGGTATAAACCTAGTGCCACAAGCACTCTTCTGGATTAGCTCCAGGGGGCATAAACTAGATAGCTCCTATCTGTAAGACACGCTTTAACAGATAGTCATAACTCTTCTTGAGTTTGGTCCAAACTACCAACTTAAGGCAATTACAGAAATATGAATGCAGAAATTTAAAGCACACTTTTACAGTGTTGCACTGAAAACACAGGGGAAGAAATATGTAAAGTTTGAGTGTAGAAGTAAAATGATCTTCCTAGATTATAGTTGGGTGCCTTGATGAATGTTGAAGAAGGTTCAAACATAAATGACTTTCTAGTTGCTCTTTTCAAAAGTTGAAGCTCGGAAAGAATATAACAGTAAAGGCTCTTTCTTCTTCTTCTCTTTTTCTTCTTTCACCCACTTAGTGTTCTCCTTCATTCTAGCAATTTGTTGTCCTCTTATACCAAACTTAAATTTCAACTATTGGAGTTAGATGAGCAGCATTGAATGTAGAAGACTATTTTGAGTTTTCTCCCATTGAAATGCACTGCTTCTGATTAGATTATATAGCTGGAAAGCTTGCAGCGTCGTTTATTGTTGAAAATGGTGATTGAACGATTTTGCATGCTGAAAGCAAGAGCTTAAATATAGTTTGCTACTTTAGATTGATTGACAGTCACTCTTTTGTTGATTTTAGACAAAGACATGACTTCTATTCTCTGTTTTAGACGATATTGCATTCTACCAAAGTAAGATCTCGAATGAAGGTTGCTGCTATCACATTCATCTAAAGTAAATTGATTTTGGATGGATAATGCTTTCATTCTATTTGTCCAAAGTTAATTTTGGACAAACTTTACTTTTGATTTCTTTTGATTAGATGAAGTCCTTTACATTGCATTTGTCCGAAGTTATCTTCAAACTAACTAGCGGTTCAAAAGAAGTTGGATACACTTTAATCTTGGACAAACTTTATGCTATCTCAATTTGCTCAAAGTTAAATTTCCTGATCAAATCTTCTATTTCTTGACTTTAGCTTTGTCTTTAGCCTGGTTCTTCCATCTATCAGATTTTGCGAAGTTTCAAACTAAGCAATTAAGTTGACACCTTAGAGTATATTTTGAAGTTCATATTTTCCTTCTTCGATTCTTCTGAGACACAACATTATTAATTTTAGTAGCTCAAATCTTCTGAAATATGGCATACAGTTGGAGTAGACAGTTGCAATCCTATACTTGCCACTTATTAGCCTTGAAATTTATAATTTGCATAGATTATGGAACATGAGTAAATACTATGAATCAAGCATAATCTATGATAACTCTATGAAGCACAATATTTTTATCCATGCAAATATATGTGATCCAATATATTACAAAATGATAAATGAGGTTAAATGCAACATGGATCATAGTGATTTTCCTTTAACCATGTAGACAACTTATATACTAGTATAATAATTTAAACATGCATAGATTTCAAGCATCAATGTCCATAATTTAAATTTTAAACTCAGTATAAATCAAGTTTTAATATAAGTTTTGTTGTCATCAAAATCATACATAATAATCATAACAATCTCCCCCTTTTCAATGATGGCAAAACTTGATTAAATTCTTGCAATTAGTCACATAACTCCCTTTGAATGTATTTTCTTTTAATTTACAAATTTCCTTGTTCTCTCCCCCTTAATGTATACACGATGCTACTAATACATTTCCCACTTTTAATAATGTCTCTATCCCTTTTTGGCACTATAAAAAAGGTGGTTAAGGAAATGTAAGAGAGTAAATAGCAACATTAAGACGTTGTTGGGAAAGTGTGCGAACGCTTTGTATTCTCCGCCATTTCTAGGATTGATGAGATCTAGTAGGACCTTTCAGTAGATTTGTGACATTGGTAGTTTAGTCATGGGGTCTAGGAATTCTCCTTCAAAGTAGATTAGGAATGAGGAGGATAATGGAAACTCCAAATCAATGGAATAAATTTAATTTCTTTATGAAGAAATAAAGTGACCAAATGAGGAGCTAAAGTCTATCAAGTTCTCACTCTAATGGTTTGATTGGCTTCTGACCAAGCACACCATTGCTTATATGGAAGTCATTGGTCATACTCAGGCATTGGAGATGAAGTTAGTTGTGGCCTATCAGCAGATGAAGAACTGAAAGCAGTTGTAGATGCTCTGGCTGAGTAGATAGATTTATATCCTTTTTGTTTGTATTAACAATATGATAGTTTTTTATTGTGAACATTGGCATTTGGTGTAAGCTTGTGACTTTGTGTCTAGTCTCTCTTACATAGTAGCTTGGGAAGATGAGGAAAATATAATAACATGTTTTTAATGCATGTGAGTTTAAGTACATAAGAAAAATAAGAATAATCGTGGTCTATGTTTTTATAGAGAGGCACTCCCATTTTATAGGCAACATTCAAACATTAGGTGTTTGTAATTTAAGGTTTGAAATTACAACTATTTGTTAAGTATGCATCATGAAAGACATATACAGATTCATTATACAAACAATAAATGACCTTCTCATATGTGATTCTCATTATACTCATTATACCACTTTTTTGAACACAGATTTTTTAAAATTTTCAGACAATGTGATGGTTTTTGGACAATGATATTTCAGGCAAAGGAATTTTGGACAATATCTTTGATTATAGTCTAAGAACAGAACTTCAGTTTGATGTGAAGGATTTCTATGATGAAGTTTTGGGCAATATTCAAACATAAACAATCATTAATCATTTTTCATCAAATCATAATGGAGAGGTATGGATGCAATCAGCTATGAAACAATTATGAACCTTGAATTCTTGTTTTGTATCCAAAAGAAAATTCAGAACATAAAAAGCAATTATCTTTTATTGTTAACATTGTTATCTCCCAAGATAAAAGCTAAAGTTCCTATCATCTAGATCTCAAACAGTGGGAATTGCAATAGTGGGTCGAGTAGGATCACTTGTGGATGTAGGCTAAGCATTCCCTAATTATGAAATGAGAGTATCTATCCTCTTTTCTATCCTTTCCTGTGTCTTCTTTAGTTTTCCTACTTCTTTTCTCAATTCCTTCACTTCAAGTGATAATGATGCAGGTGATTTGTGAATGGTATCCTTAGATGAATCTATAGATGGTGAAGAGTGGTGCTCTTCAATGGGACTTTCCATACCAACTGTTTCTTCCATTTCCTCTTCTTCACTTTAATTTTCTTCCACTTGTCTCTCATTCTTTTCATTCATTTCTACCACATAATCTTACAATTTGATTCCCATTTTTTTCAAAAGAGTAGCTCCTACATAGTCCTTTTTGAGTGTGGACATATGTGGAGTTGAGTCTCCATCTACTGAAACATAAAAGTGCTCAAAAATCTTTGTCAACCACACACCATTTGGTACAACATTATTTGTCCTTTGTGGCATAAAACCAAAAGCTATGAACATGAGTTTTGGGGGATTGACTTTTTGGTAAGTATAAATTTTTCATAACACCTTTGCCTCATTAGCAGTTATTTGTTTAGTTCCCCTAAGATTAGGTATAAACATATTCTCTAAGACTTTCCTAAGCATTCTCAACTCAATTGCCATGTCTTTTGTTCTCAAGAATGTCTGGGTAGGAGTGTACACAGTGCTAGTAGATAATTTATTGAAAACTCCTCCTTCTTCAGACCATCTTCATCTTTGTCTGCTGGTACACTTAGTATTTATCTTAGATGCTTTTGAAGAGACAAAGATTATGTTCCAAAACTTATCTCCATACCCTTTACTTTGGACTCGTAGCTACCTAGTTTCTAGTTAAAATAGAAAATGAGGACTAGTTCTCTATAGATGGATGACTCATACTCTATCAACACAATCCATCCTTTATAGTTTAACATAGAATGAATGTTAGACTTGCACTTATCAAGGAAATTCAAGTCTATCTTTTTCTAAATGTGGACTAGTCTACCAAGCATTGAAGTGTAAAACTTAAAATTCTTGTCCTCACTACCAAAATAGTATGGTGGAAGATCTCTAGGTTGAAATTTTGCAGTGGGGACTTTCCTTCCAACAACCTCTTTGGAGTTGATTTTAAATCAAACATCTTTACCCTTTCTACATTTTTACTTCCTTCTCAACATTTCTTCTACTCACATTCATTGGGGATGAGAAATTACTTTGATATCTTGCAGTGTGATCTTTTCTAAACATGGTTTCTACTATAGAAGTAGAAGGTTGAGTAAAGGAATTCTTTCCTTGTGTTCTAGGTCACTTCACCCTACCTCAAGTTTTAGAGATTGCAACCTTGGGGGCCATAGATCAGTAGGAGTTTTGAAAAGATTAAGAACTAAAGAGGATTGGAGAATTTATGAGCTTAGTCTTTTTAGGTCATTGAGTAAGGAGAGTGTAAGCCCTAATTGCTACTTTATATAGAACTTTTCTAAACAATAGGAGGTTGTCTTTGTAGGTGCCTGAATGGTATTGCTCCCAAAAATAAATAGTCCTAAAATATTCTAAGTATCTTTCAACCTATTCTACCCCATAATGTTTTAATGTTCTTTGGTTAATCAAATATCAACACAATTATTCTTTAATAAATTATCTTGAATATCATATTATTTCAACTTAAACATGTTATTTCATACATATCAAGCACTTTTTGATGTTGAACATTGATTATTTGAATTTTTTGACATCTCATAATTTCAATTTAAGTATACTCAAGTAACATAATCATGAATAGTGATAATAGTGCATAGAATTGAACAGTTCATGATATGTGGATGTCCTTCAAACATTCATCAAGATTTAAGTCATTATACAAATTATTTTAATCTTAATAATCCAAGCCTTAATAAAGATTATATAAGGAATGACTAGAAATAGAATGCCTATTTGAGACCTTAAATTGTGAAGTTTTCAAAGCAGGCTTGACTATGCCTTGAGACCATCATCATATTAAAGATTATTCATTTTTTTTAGAGTGATTTGGTTCAAAGCAATGAATTCAAATCCAAGGCAGTTTATTAGTGGCATCTAGATTATGTGGCAATTAATGCATAATTTTCTTATCAAGTTAGGAACTTATCCCCTTTGATACTTCATTTCATAATTATCGCATTTGAGCTCATTAATGGTGTTGCTAGTCTTGACTTTTCATTAACCCTTGCTATTTGAAGTCGTCGATACTTTGTCTAAAATTAGTTCAACATTGTTTGAAATAAAATTTTGATTCATTCAAACTTGATCTTGTTGACCTTTTTCATTCTTTTGCTTAGATTTTGCAGGCTAAGAAGATGATCTTAATTTTTCATTCTTCTTCTTCTTCTTCTATGTGCTCATTTCAAGCTTTTCCTGTATACACTTAAGAAATTCTTGCACTTTCTCTTCATGAATAGGTTAAAGCAAATGTGAATATGTATTATCGATCAATTATTGCAAGTCCATTGATAGCATGATAACGAGACATACTATTAAATTAAAGTAGATCCTTTTGATAAGTGTAAACCAGGACAAACATTCTGCTTTAATCATAGCTAATGTTGAATTCTTTGAACTAGCATGGTTATGAATTACATCATGAAGATGAGAACTGACTTCTTTGAAAACTTCATATACTAAATCAACTAGTTTTCATCAATAATGAATCAAATATGAATCATTAAAGATGTTCTCACAGATTGAACATCTTTCTTCTCTTCTTCTTCTTTAGGAGTTTGTTCCTCCTTTTCTTGATTTCCTACACTCAATTCAATCTCAACAGTAGCATTAGCATCATTAGAGTGCAAATCATCTTGCCCCTCATAAATTATTTTTAACCTATCTAATATTTCTCTTGTATTTTTACAGGTTAAGACGTATTTACAAATGGTGGTGCAGAGAGCATGCAGCAGGGCATTCATAGCCTTAACATTCTCTTGCCTTGCTCTCTTTACATCCTCGTCTATACCAATAAAAATGATTTTCCATAGCTAGAGGTCATTAGCCATAAGATATATTTCCAATCTCTTCTTCCATTAAGTGAAACTTATTCCATCAAAATATAAAAGCTTTTCCTCTTTCATTTTTTGGAAAGATGCCCATTAAGCCTGAAGGGACACAACCTCTAAAAGTTGCAAACTTTGTCATAGTGAAGACTGTTTTCCTTCGAATTTATTTCCTTCTTTAGATAAGCTTATTTTGTTTGGTTTGTTTAATAGAGTCTGCTTAGAATGAAAGCTTGACTGGGGAGTGCAGTCAACAATGTCTGGTATAAGTAGCTTCTACTCTTCATAATATGCCATAAAGATTTAGCTATTATTTGTCTGATCAAGTCCTAGATTTTCTCTTGTAAGTAATAGACAAGTTGGCTTTGAGTAGATCCGCATGATATATAATTTTATCTTTGCAAATTTGTTAGAGATCATTGTAGCATTCTAGTTTATCCATTATAAGTGATAGACAAATTTTAGAAGTATAGATGAAGTTTTTCTCTTGACTACTCATAAGATGAAGTTCTCTTAACAGACGAAGTTTCTTTCACTAGACGAACTAGCTTTCACCAGACGAAGTTGCTTTGTTAATTGTAAGTAATAGATGACTCTTGTTGGCATGGACAAGGCTTCTTCGTGGTAGATAAAATGACTTTGTTTGTTGTTTGTCTATTGAGTTCTGTAGATGAAGTCACAAGCCGTTGACGAAGTCTTTCACATAGTTTGTCAGTTGGTTTGTCTATCGTAAGTGATAGACGAAGTTACAAGACTCAGACAAGTCCTTTCTTTAGCGGTTCGTACGATGGTTTGTTATTTAAAAGTAATAAACAAATCATTGAGGCATAGATGAATTGTTTCTTTAGTAGTCATCTGATAGTTTGTCTATTGCAAGTGGCAGACAAACTTGCAGATAAAGACGACAGACAAAGTTATTCTTTTATAGTTGATGTGCCGCTTATACTTCATCTTCTATATTTTCTGTAGAGATAGCAGACACGTTCCTTGATCTTCTTCAGTTTCAAATAGACTTTATATGAAATACAAATGCTTGAATAATTTGCCTCCATTTTAGCCCTTCATTTGTCTGAGTTCAACTCCATTTCATCTCTGCTTCTGCAAATTTGATTCGTCTTTGTGTGTGGATAAGTGTTAATTATAAGTAGTTTAACTAACTTATCCGTGGAATGATTTGTCTGAATCTTTCTTATCCAAATACTCTCTAATACTGACTTTATCTGTTAGAGATTTATCTGATTACTTATTGAGGCTTGAATGTAATAGCTACAGATACTCTTTATGGCTTCTTTTCAATGTTTCAGTGTCATTCTTTCTGAGCATTCTTGTCTTTTTTCCGTTAGTGGATTTTGCTTGCTAATGTATTCTATATATACATTGTCCATTATATTTAAATTATTTCCCCGTATATTTATATTTGTTTCTGCAGTGCTTGAGAACATAATTGTCAGTACCACAAATGTTCACTCATATGTTGTTGCCCATCATCAAAACTTGGTTGTTTGTCATATGCACCATTTCATTCAACAGAGAATTCCTTTGAAGTATAATGGTTGACTTCTAAAGTAATTTGGGAATACTTCTGAATGACCTCTGATGTGTGATATTATTTCAGAGTTACTTCTAAGGCTTATGCCTTGTCTTTAAAGATATTCTAAGTTATCTTTGAAGAGGTTCTAAAGTGCATCTGATTACTTCTAAATGCTTCTGAGCTTTAAATCTTATCTCTAAAGGAATTTTGATTCATCTCTAAAATACTTTTGAATATTTCTGAACTTCTGAGCTTCATGTCTTATGTCTAAAGAGATTCTGACATGCTTCTGAAGAAGTTCTAAAGTGGTTCTTGAATACTTCTAAACTTCTAAACTTCATGCCATGTCTCTGAAGTACTTTTGAATATTTCTGAATTGCTTGTGAGTGAGTGTTACTTGAGCATTCTTTTTAAATTATCTTCTTTTGAAGGCTTAATGTGATAAGCATATAATTAACATTGTTTATTACTTTCAATAACTCTCCTTTATCTATTTTGATATATAATTGCTACATTACTTGGAAAGTAAATTGTTAGTACCTTAATTCTTCACTCATTTGTTGGTTCATCTTCAAAACTTAGTTATTTAATTATATTCATTATCAAAATCAAGCTTAGTAGAGGGGTTAGACTTAACAAGCCTTTGATGATGTAGATATGCCTTTATTGGCATTATGCCCTTGCAGACACAAACATGGTATGGATATGCATTTTTGAATGGTAAAGACGTGAAATGCTATGCCTGGATTCTGGGTTAGCCTAACAATAAATTGTGATATTAAGATGAATTAACATGCCGATGTGGGAACATGATGTGATGCCAGATGCATGACACCTATGAGGTGTGGATATACCTAGATGGCATGGATCTATGGTGACACCATGAGGTGTACATAGGCCTAGATGTTCTGTACAGGATGTAGTACCCGTGGGGTATGGATAAGCCTAAATGGCCTGAATACCTTGATGGCATGGATGCCTGAATGGCATGGATGTGATATGACACCTATGGGGTCTGAATATATCTTAATTACATGATATCATATTATGGCCATGGAAACATATTGCATTAGCATAACACTGTTATAGATTTCCATATGGAATGAATGTAGACATATTATTTTGTAGGATTATTAATCATTATTTTATATGTTGTCTACTTACTGAGTTCACTTGAACTCATGTTATGTTGTTATGCTTTTTAGTTGACAGGTCTGGTGATGGAGCCCAATTGAAGATTGGTGCTCATAGTTAAGATTAGAAGATGATCATCATGGATTATGTAAATAAATTTAGGGTGGAAATTCCTTCTTTATAGATATGAAGTTGTAATTTGATAAAATTTTAAAGTTTGATGTATATTAAATTGGCATGTCATAACAATAGAACATATATGCTATGTGGAATTGCATCTTTGTATAGGTCTAGCTAGGGTTTTGATATTGGGTAGTTGTTAGGGTATTTTATTGTTTACCAATGTGTTTTATTGCTTAGTTTCATGATGTATAAATGTGTGAAGATATGGTCTTTTGTAGTAAATGGCTGTACAGGTAAGAATCCTTATATTTCAGGGGAGACTTTACCAAATTTTTGGTAGCATTCTTCTCTAGAGTATAAGAGGGTAGTGCCAAGGAAGCGAGGTGTTACAGTCATCTATAATAACATACACATATCTTTTTCCTTCAAGGCTAATATTATCTGATGGTCCAAATAGATACATGTGTAATAATTCTAGTCGTCTTGATGTGTACACTTTATTCTTTGGAGAAAATGATGCTTTGATTTGTTTTGACATCCAACAGGCTTTACAGATCTAATTCTTTTCATATTTCAACTTCGATAGACCATTTACAAGATTTTTCTTCTACAAAGATTTGATATTGGACATATTGATGTGTCTCCTTCTCTTGTGCCACAATCATGGGTCATCATTAGTATCTATTAGGCATTTTCCTATAATTTCATCGAGATGAACTAGATATATATATTTTTATGCCTCTTTCCACTGAATAATAAATTATCATCTACCTTAAAAACATTACATGTGGATTATTCAAACTCAACTCTATGACCTTTGTCACATAATTGGCTAATACTGAGTAAGTTGTGTTTGAGTCCATCTACATCCTCTATACATGCATTGAATAAACCATAAATTTTACCTATACCCTTGATGGAGCCTTTTTCATTGTTGTTGAATGCAATTGTTCCTCCATTTATTGCCTTCAGCTCCTTGAAGAGGTTCTTGTTCCCAGTCATGTGCCTTGAACATTCACTATCCATAAACTAAGAATTTCTAGAGGTAGCCTTAAAACTCATCTTAGTCTCCAATTCATCTCTTCCTCTTGAACTAGTGCCTAAAGAGTCTTCATCATTCACATACATTCCTCTAGCTTGATTTCTTATGGGGCTCTTTAATTATTTTTCTTTTCTATTCTTTTCCTTTCTTTCTTCTTTCTCATTTAGATCCACTCTTTCTTCATTAGGACATACTGCAATCATGTGTCAAATTCCTCCACATTTGTAGCCTGTAGGCAAGTTTCTTGTTCTTTCAAATCTTCTTTTCTCTCCTTGTTTAGGTTATTTTTTGAAGTTGTTGCCTCTATTGCTTCTTACAACTTTTCTAAAATTTTTGGCAAACATGGCCACTTCATCATCTGTTTGAGAATCTAATTCATTGTTGCTTTCTTTTGTTGCTTTAAGAGCCATTTTTTTTTATTTTTCTGGCTCTTCTCTTTTACTTTTGATCACCTCATTAGACATCAGTGAGCTGATAAGGTCATTGATCTTGAGCGCATTTAAATCCTTTGTCTCCTCTATGGTAGTGATCTTCTAGTTCCAAGACTTAGGCAGTGCTCTCAAGATCTTCATCACCTGCTCAAAATTAGAAATTTCTTTTTCCAAGCCTTTTAAGGCTTTTGTAATCTTAGAAAAACAAGCATACATTTCTGATATATTCTTACCCTCTCTCATCCTAAAGTATTCTAGCTCTCATATGAGCATATTCCTCCTAGTCCCATTAACTTGAGAGAAACTTTCATAAATAGGCACCAACTTACCCTAAAAATATTTGGCTGTGGTGCATGATGAGACTCTATCGAACTCAATAAAAGATAAACCACAAAACAATGAGTTCATAGCTTTTGCATTATTTTGTACATTGGTGGTTTGCTCTTTAGTCCAAACACCAATTTCATTTGGAGGAAGTGTTAATTCTACAGCTATGGCCTTCCAAGACTCCATATTGTTAGCCATGAATTGCTTCATCTTCAACTTCTAATAGGCAAACTTGGTTCCATTGAATAGAGGTGGCCAAGTAGAGGATTGCCCCTCAGCAAAGATATGAGTATGGATAACTACAAGTACTTATGTATCCAGCTCCGATGCTACTTGTTGGTTCCATAGGCTAGGCAAATACCCAAGAT
The DNA here is from genome assembly GCA_036873735.1 of Pouteria campechiana. Classification (NCBI taxonomy): domain Eukaryota; kingdom Viridiplantae; phylum Streptophyta; class Magnoliopsida; order Ericales; family Sapotaceae; genus Pouteria; species Pouteria campechiana. The sequence goes on from JAYJMB010065590.1 coordinate 68,019, forward strand.
AGGAGGGGTGAATAGAATAATTAAAAATTCTACTTTGACCCCTTGTAAGATTATAGTCCCTATAGCAATATAGTGAAAGATAATGCAAGCAAACAATAAATGGATAGAGTATTTTTATAGTGGTTCAAGTCAACAACTCTACTCCACTCTTCTAAGAACACTTTCCTATAGTATCTTGGGTTCCACTAACTCTTATAGTAGAAATACAATCAGTGCACCTTGCACTCTTCTAGATTCCTACTCTAGGGGGCGTAAATACAACACTTAGTAGACTAAATATGAGACATGCTCCAGTAGTTACGAATGTTCGTCTTGAGTCTGATCTCCAATACCGTCTTAAGGCAATCACAGAAATGAAATGGAAAAGATTAAATACACTTCATAGAGTGCTTCTTTATAAGTACAAGGGAGGGACTTTCAAAAACTTTAATTACAGAAATGATAGTTCTTCTCGAAGGTAGTTGGACACCTTTAATGGAGATTTCAGAAGATTGCAGTACGAAGGCTTTGAATTTTCTCTCTTTTGTATGTGAAGGAATGAAGATTTAGGCTCTATGTAAATGCAACAATTCCGTTCTTCTTCTTATCTCTGCTTTCTTCTCTTATACTCAGCTTTGAATTCTAATCATTGGAGGTAGATGAGCTTCATTGAATGCAGAAGACAGGTGTAATAACTTACAATGGGGTGCTTTCAGAAATGGCAACTAGAAGATTAGGAACATATGAAGCAAAGATTTTGGACTGTGAAGATAGCTTCTAGTGATTGTTGTATGTTGCTTAGGAAGAAGTTTTTGTGTTTGAAGTTAAGATTTCAGATGGAGTGTCTCCCTTCAGTATTGCTCTTTGTGACCATTCTTCATTTAGGACAGAGCTGCTTGCATGGGATCATTCAAAGTTAAAATTTCAGACAAAACTAGAGAGATGGACAAAGTTGCTTCATCTGAAATGTTCTAGTGCATCTAAACCTAGTTTATCTCAATGTTTGAACCATTGTGGCAATGTTGAAGCTTTGTCCAAACTTTAGCAAATAAGTTTGGTACTAACTTTAAGCAGTGTTTGAAGATGACCTTTGTCTCTGCATTGTCTGAGATATGTTTTGAACAGATTGAGATATTCTTCCATACTAAGCTTAGGAACAAGATTGAATCTTTGCCGTATGAATTTCACATTTTAGTGTCTGAAAATGGCATAGACATGTGGAGTTCATCTGAAACAATCTTGGATGGTGAGCATATTACTTTCAGATTGTGTCCGGTCTGTAGCTTATGAAATTCGTTGTCTATTTCTGCATTCTAGAAACTTGACAAACTTTCATTAGTACTTAATCCAGTTTTGTTTGTTATCAAAACTATGCAATCATACTAATAGTATCTACTTTACCCCTTTAGAAATCTTTCTCAATTAATAATCTTCTTAGCATATCATACCATGCTCTAGGAGCCCTCTTCAAACCATAGAGGGCTTTTTCGAGTTTAAAGACATGGTTAGGATCATGTGGGTCTTCAAACCTAGGGAGTTGTTCCACATAAACTTCTTTATTAATGAAACCATTCAAAAATATAGATTTGATATCCATATCTTGTAAAGTTTAAAATTCATATAAGATGCAAGTGCCAACAGCATTCTAATGTCTTCTATCTAGCAACAAGGGCATATGATTCTTCAAAATCTATCCATTCTTCCAAATAATACCCCTATGCTACTAACCTTGCCTTGTGTAATGCCCCACACCCCCACCCTATGTGTTTTAACCATGCCACCCCAGGGCTAATGTGAAACACTACCATCTTATATTCCAGAGAAGAATCTTACCAAAAATTTGGCAGAGTCTCCCTTGAAATATAAGGCATTTGCACCTGATATACATGTGTGATATCACATACAATTAATAATTCTATAATATAAACCAATAATTATATTTAAACACTAAACAATTGACCCATACTCATAGCTCCGCCCAAGATCGAAACTAGGTTATGATGGCAATCATACAACTATAATTACAACTATATCACTATGATATGCCCATGCTATACAATATGTATCATTCAAATCTTATTACAAAAATTCAATTAATTTGAAATTTACAAAGATATAACATGAAGGTATTTCAATCCAAATTTATCATTTCATAATTAAAATGTCTTCAAGTCTGTATTAGCAGTCCCAATCCACAATTAGGATTCTTTAACTGTTCTGTCAGCTAAAAAATATAGAATTAGTAGGGGTAAGTCTAAGCAACTTAGTAAGTAGGCATAAATTACAAAAAATAATTAATCAACATAACATATTCTAACCCAGAATATGCATGAACAAGAGTATATTACTATTTTCATTCATCATCATAATTACAGCACATTATCATCTCGTCCTAAGATGAACAACACAAAATAATCATATCATGAGGCTCAAATTCTTATTCTTTTTATGCAAGCCCTATGCCTTTTAGGCGTATAATAACAGAAGTCAAATATCGTGCCATGCAAGCATAACTTATCAACACCATGTTCAACAAGAATAAAATATAAAATTATGCCATTCAAGCATAATTATACTTTATCATAGAATGTTCATCATTCCATGAATACACACATTTATATAATCATTTAGTATTCAGCCTGGGATATCCTCTATCCCCAAAATACATTTACACGTTCAAAAGAATTCTAGATTGGGATATTTATTATCCCTGCTACACAATACAATTACCTTAGATCATAATCATCCA
>JAYJMB010065591.1:0-25325 GCA_036873735.1 Pouteria campechiana
TATTTAATTTTTATTAGTAAACCATCATGACAAGTAATCAAGAATTATGCAAAATATGTAGCATCTATTTTAGACGTTTCGATTTGGTCTGTGTCTCGCTTTGGCAGTTGTGGAAAGGCAAGGTTGATAAGAGTGGGCATGATTACCACATGGAAGAAGGTTTGGCACGAAAACAGGAGATCTGCGGTCCATGTAGATGCAGTAGCAGCCTCCATTGCCATTTTCCTGCGGCTGGACGGCCAACTCCATTTGGCTGACTGCACTTTAAACAAATTTTAGGACTAGAACAGCCGCATGCATGCAATAATTATATTTTCTACCCATGATTGATTAGAAAATGCCACAATACTAGACCAAAAAATCATTCATATATGATGGACCCCACACACGGAGAGATGGGAGATGCCCCCAAAACTCTCCAACTGCCCACAGCCACCGATTTTTTCCCACTGTTCAGAGCTCTGGCGGTTGCTATCAGTCAGCCCGCCTTTTCTGACAATGTATAACCGCCCTTTGTTGACAACCTCAGCAGAGAATGGACCACAGTAAGTACATGAGGATGGGGAATCAGTCTTCATCTGAAAACAAAGAGTGAGCTTCATGTCTAGTCCTTTTCACATTTGAAGATATCAACCAAAGTTTCCAGTGGTAAAAGAGCCCTTTGGCACAAGGCATGAACGCTGAAAGCTCCTCATGCGCGTATCTTTTACTAATCATGTGAAAAGTTCCACAAGGCCCTTGCATGAACAGAGATATCGAACAGAGATCAGGTGTGTTTAGATAGTGGTAAAAGATATGAAATGTAAAAGAAAAGCGCAAAAGAAATTTTGATGGTAGATAAGCTTTTTAGTAGTAGAAAAAAGGGTTTAATGATCACTTCAGATGTAGTTCTTTACACCCCTTAGCTTTTTTACCTTATATTTGGTTGGTTGCACCATATACATGAAAGAAACTATGCAATCAACTGAAAAACCATGAATGCGTGATTTTGAAATATTTCAGCAGAGATATTGTTGCCTTGCTACTACAAGGATCATACACTGGGGTTTTTATCTTCAATATTACGATAATTTTAAGTAGTGTTATCAAAAGCAGACCAGAATCGTCCGACTGTGAACCAGTGATCCAGTCTAGATTTAATAGTAGATTTTTTTAAATTTTAATATTATTAATAGAATAAAAGTATAAATTAAACTACTAAAACCTTATAGAAAAGATTTTATAGATTAATATATGATTTAGAATTTTTTAACTTATGCTCTATTATTTTTTAAAATTTTTCAAAGAAAAGAAAAGATTCAACCAGTTGATCCAAGATGCAGATCAAGATTCAACCAAAGGTTTCAGAGCAGATCAAGATCCAAGATGAATTCCTCCAATGAATGCTTCAGACACCTTCAAGTCGCATTTCCTCAGACTAAATTTGGGTGGATGATCAAAAATGGCCAATTGAAGTAGGAGAGACTTTCTGAATATTTTGCATGATTCCCCCCAAAGTACATAAAAGGACAAGCACAGGTCTCCAACAACTATTCCAACCATGTTCAAAAGTCCAAGAAGATTTGTAATACTTTTCCGCAGTCCAGATGGATGATTTAAAAATGGACAGTTTAGTGGGAGATGTTTGTTGGGCGCAGGCCATGATTTCCGCATTTACATAAAAAGTCAAATATTTTCAGTGGGGGATGGAAACAGATGACCAAAAAGATAAACTTACCTATTGTGTCTGGACTTTGCTTCCGCAGAGGCCAAGGTTGGCTTATCTAGAAAAATTGATACCATGGTGCCCCCATACATGATGAAAGTTTCTAGCCAACCAACAGACCAATGCAGGGCAGGGTAAGCGGGTTAGGAATCAAGAAATACATGGTTTGATTCATGTCTTGCCAGGACTCTCACAGCCTTTGGATGAGTTGAAGATGTCACAGGACAGCATCTTGAAACTAAGGAACTCCATCGGTAATATTCCTAAGATCCAAATAAATGTGCTGCAACACTTCTACAGAATGGGAACTTAAATGCTAAAATCTGACTACCTAAATACGCATGTTGCTCCTTTATCCACTCAAGTACTGCTGCAACTGCTTGAGAAAAGGGCAACCCAATCCTTTCATGCCATAACCATGTGTTCTCACTGGTCCAGTAATCTAAAAAAAAGTAACAAAAAATCTAGCCCAGAGCATGGTAAGAATAGGAGGATCAAGAAAAAGGGCTTAACAAAATGGAAGAATGTGTTCTCGCTGGCATATATTCTCAATGATGTGAACCACTGAAGTGGTTCTGTCTGATTTCCATCGTGGAAGTGTTCTCGCATGTGAACCACTCTCTATTTTGGAGGAAGAAAATGGGAGGGTTGACTGAAGAAAGAACTCAACAAATCCTATGAGACACCAACCAATTATTCCCTGGCTTACTTCATCATTTTCAAAGAATTTTTGAAAGGGAACTCGTGAAGATCAGACACACCTCAAATCTTACAGACAGAAAGATAATTAAGCAATTTAATACAATGCATCTTTGAATCCTCTATGTTGAGGCTGAAGCAAACTCATACGGTGTTTGCTCTGTTTCGTGTGGGCTTCAATTTCAGAACTAAACCTACATGGTTTGAGGAACGTGAGTAGCTATATTTTTGTATCCATGAAGGTATCTCAATAAGTTTTTCATCTCAACTAATGAACAGAAGCTGGCAAAGTCAGTAGCTCCGAAGACCTGTGCAAAGACTAGAATGAGTGGATAATTAAATGGAATTATGATTTCTACCCTGATTTCTCGTTCAAATTTTTTATTTGTAGCCTGCAGACATGATAAATTGTCGCTCCTGAATTCTTAGTCAAGGAAGAAAATCCTGAATAGGTCAGAAACTATGATTTCCATTGGTGAGAAAGTTCTCGATCGGGGAGACTTGTACTAATCAACTCAGAAACCGTAGACAAGAAGAGTCTTTCAAACTTAAAGATGATGGGGACCGAATAGCAGATTTGTACTCCTTTATGTTCATTTCAAGAAGACAAGCAATAGCCTTTATTTCTTTTCTGCTAGGAAGTTTCAAATACCTTCAGCAATGGAATCTTGTTTTATTGCCTTCTGCTACTACTTTTAGCTCTGGTTTAATAAGATAATAACCAAAAATTGACAAGCCTTTTTAAACTGTATGGAGATCAAAAATTCTTTTCACCTTCTAATGCTAGCAATTTCTGCCCATCCGAGTATCAACAATGCAATTAACAGAGAGTATCCAGTTCATTGCACTGTGAATATTCACGATGAATATATGCAACTGATCAGGACTTCTTTGCCAGGTATTAAAAACTGTAGATCACCACACTGTTATTCCATTGAGATTTTAACATAGACGGGTACTTTCCCTTACAATGACCATCTAGTTTCATGATGAAGTATCTAGTTCATTCTCTAATGGAGTAGTCAATGTTCTTTGCCTTGTAGTTCAAGCATTGGTATGGTGGTTGATTCATCTAACTGCTGGCTCAAAAAGCCAAGGGAAAAGGAAATTGAGAGGGTTTCTTCTAATTATGGTTTTTCATGATTTTTTGTATTGACTTTGACCAAATAATGATGTAAAGCTCATGAAAAGTTGATGAAATTCGATGCAACCAAAATAAAAGAGAGGAAATTAGTATTCCATACACTAAAGACTGACTCCCTACATTGACTATATCAATTATTGCAGCAGAAGCTTGGGAGACAAGTTGCCCATCCACAGGCAATCCATCGGTTGGGTCCTATGGATGGTCCATTTTAGACATTCACGCCACTTGACCAAACATTCGTTGCTGGTCCATTTCTGTTTTGATTACCATGACAGTTTCACTTGTGTATGTGGAAAGGATTCAGACAGTCAGTGGTTTTACTGGAGATAATTTCAAAGTCCAGCCACGAGAGCCAAGTGACAAGGACACCCTTGAAGCAAATGGATCATTTAAATGACGGTTAATTGAAGGGCCCACAATGCCAGTAGAGCTGCCAATTTTTTGGATGACTAACATCTAAGCATTATATTTGATGTTAATGTATAATGAAGACTTACCACGTTCGGTAAAAAACTTAGTAGGGCTGAGATAAGGAATCCAACTAATTTATTTCTCTCCATTAATGGTGATAACCTTGAAAATATAACCTGAGGGCAGTTCAAACATCTGTCATTACCCTTTCCACCTTCATGTAAAGAAGACATTCAAGGAGGCACACGTGTGCCGCAAAAACAAACTGGAAAATCTGTGAAATTCATTTTCATAGTTTTGGAAACTGAAAGATGTTTTCTCAGTGGAGAGTCCAAACAGGGGACAAGACAAGTAAAAGCCATTTGTCAGAAATGCTCACGTTTGAGAGTACTTCACATCCAAAAACCAATTAGGCAATCCTAACAATTCTATTGGACTGTAAATAAAACAAATGGCTCAAAAAGAGAACTTGGACCAAAGTTTTTTACTTCTGGCCTTTTACTGCCCCTGCCAAAAACAAAAAAAAAAATCCTCCAAACAAGGTTTTGGATTGCCTGCTTACCATGAATTATGGGAATGCCAAATACAAGGTACGTGCACTTCCATCATCTTCAATCATTGCCACATGTTTGGAAACTAAATCACTAGCATTGGTGATGCTAGATGAAAGCAGGCATTCATGCAAGCCAGTCGAATCTACCAAAGTAGGCAGGCCCCCTATGTATGTTACTTGCGGGGTATTAGCAATGAGACACATGATTGGTAAGACTATTATCATGAAAATGTGACATATTCCAGTGAGTTTTTACAGGTCATAATGTAGCGAGGCATAAACTAAAAGCAAAGTACTAACCTGAGTAAGAACGTATAAACAGCCAAATGAAATGAGATGGTTCCATGCTTTCCAAATAGCCAAGGAGACTAGGCCTTTGTAATTCAAATAATTCAAAGAAAACCCAATTGAGCAAGCCAAAGTTGCTACCAAAGGTAGCAAAAAATGAATCTTTCTGTTTGAAAAATTCCTGAATAATAAAATGAGATAAAAGAATATGGTAAAAACATGGAGGGCTATCCCGCCATAATTCATCCGAGCCACTAAATTGGAAAGAAGGGCAAGACTTCCTATTACTGCAGCCATTGAATCCTGTAAACCAACCAACCAATCCAATCCAATTGCATTAAGATAATTGATAGAGTAGGAAAAAAAAAACTTTGTCAAGAGATAAATCCTAATGTTTGTGAGTAGGGTATGCTGCGTGTGAAAACATGTTTCAAAATAAATAGGCCTAGGGCAGGGCCTAAGATAGCATTTTCCTTTTTCTTGTGAAGTATCCTAGTTTCCATTTTATTCGCTCTAAAGATTTACGTATCCATTTTTCTCCTCTTTTCTTTCGATGAGTTGTTAGTTGTGTCTCTGTCATTTCTCTCTGAGAGAGTAATGGGTAAGAAAAACCTTTTTAAGATGATTTGAGGGCAAGGAGAAAAAAAAAATCATATTAATATTGAAAGGCAGCTCTTTTTCTTTTAGAAAAACCCTTCATCTTCTCTCTTCCAGCATCTTATCCCCTCTTCTATCAGCAAGCATCTGCGTATTTTTTTCTTTAATTGGTCAAAAGCGCCACTGATTTGATTTTTATGCCAATTGTTATAGAACTTTTGAATCTTGGGTCATTTTGCTAGCTAGGACATGAAGTGAAGCCAAATCAATCGATAAGAGAGCATCTTGGTTTGACATTCATCGGAGACATATATGCTTTGACATTCTGATTTAGTTTTTACAGAGGCAATTCTAATCCTCAATTTTTCAACCCGTGTTTCTTCAGTGAACGGGCTTGACCCACCAAATCGGTGTTTATAGCTTTGCTATTCTCTGACGAAGTCACCTCCAGTAAGGCCCCTTCAGTGATGATGCTCGAGCCCCCACGTGCATGTGAAAACCAATCAAAGCAAAATCCCCAGCAGGCAACTTAAGGACCAGCAGACAGCCTAGAGGCTAAGGTCTGCTCACTATTTAAACTCTAGCAGGCAGAAACGTGTCATCCCATTGGCGCAAGTGGCCAATTGGGACTGGATTTCGCGTAAGTCATGAGATAAAAAAGTACTGTTAGGAGGATTACACGTAAGTCATAATAACTCGTATTATGGAAAATAAGCATTCATGTAAACACGTATTAACAACTTTATTATTATATTTCTTATTGAACAAAAAAACTATTTTATTTATTTTCTTTATTGCTTTCATCAAAAAAAATTTATTGTCATCAATTTGAACCTATTTTTGGAACGAAAATTCATTTCTCACTGAGTAAATAGAAAATCATAAAAAAATACATTTAATTCATTTGTCACAAGGCTAGGTGAATTTAAAGTTTTATACTATTATTTTTTTATGTTTAAAATTTATTTTTTGCAAGGAAAAAATAAACAGATTTATACAATAAAAAATATTAAAATATCAAATTTTCAATAAGGCAATGCATATGACTATTCTATTATTGCATTCCTTTGAAATGAATCTACAACTACATTTTATTATTCAAAAATTAATTAATATACCTAAATAAAATGTACTCATAATGCGGAAGCTTTTGAGTTTATCCATGTGAATTGTGCAACTTTTTCTCTTTTATACTTTCGTAAATTGTAAGACTTATTTGACTAATAAAATTTTATTATATTCGAATTAATTACCTTTTATAATTAATTTATGAATTTGCTATAAAGTATAAATATAGTTAATTAGTTAGTATACCTAAGTATACTATATACTTATCATGTAAGCATTTAGATAAAATTTTATTAGTTAAATATGTCTTACAATTTACAAAAGTAAAAAAGAAAAAGAGTTGCAAAAAGTATACGATGTGTTGGGTACGCTAACTAATTAAGAATCATTTGCAATTATATCTTTATTTTAATTAATTTTATAAATATACCCTCTTTGTTTAAAAAACAACAAATAAACCTACTTAGTTTTAACAATTGTCTGAAAAATAGTAAATAAACCTACTTAGTTTTAACAATATTTGCAAATATACTTTGCCATTGGAGTTTTGTCTTCCTCGCTTAAGCTCTTAGAGACAACAATTGCAGTGGCCAACAATTGGGTTTCACAATACAACTGTCACACCCTCCTAACTACCCCATCCTCAATTTTGACATGTGCCACTTATTGGGATTTTTTAAAATTTGATTTTTTAAAATTATATTATATATATAACTAGCTTGATATAAAACACAAAATGATTAATGGCAAAGTGGTGTTTACCTTGGTTTTCAAGCACCTTTAATGAATGTCGCTTATGTGAGTTTTGAGATGAAGGGATTATAAAGGGTTGCTTAATATCTTTACGTGGAAGGACTCTCCACCTCATGGAAAGTGCATGAGTTTCCAACAGAATGTGTGCATGCATTGAGAGTTTCTCTCTTTGGTGTTTAGGTTTGCTTAACATCTTCACGTGGAAGGACTCTCTATAGTGGCTTCACTTGACTTTCTTTTCATACGTTGACTCTCCAATGAGTGCGTTAGTTGTATTTCACCAACTAGGTTGACGAAGGATATTTTTAGTTTTTGGATACAGTTAATTCATTTCGGACAAACTGCCAAAGGATTGAGTTAAGATGTTTAATATTTTTATCAAGTGATTTACTAAATACTAAAACATCATCAATGTAGATAATGGAGAAAGACATTAGAAATTGGTTACATTCCATTCATATTGACTAAAAGGAACTGCAAATGCAGTTTTATATTTATTTTTCTCTGAAATCTGAACCTGCCAAAATCCAAAGTTTATGTCATATTTGGAAAAGATTTTAGCACCGGTGAGTTAATGCAATAGATTCTTTTATTTGGAATTGGATATCTTATCCATTTTAAAGATTGATTGAGCGGCTTACAGTTAATTACTAGACTAGGTAAACCACAAGACCAGGGAAATTTTGAATCATATATTAGACCTTTTTGTTTAAGTTCTGTAATTTCCTTTTGGCAATGAACTAAAAGTTCATGATTCATCTAGATGGGTCGAGTTTTAGTGGGAATTTCAGCTTCACTAAACCTTCCTTATATGGGAGACTTACTACATATTATTTTCGATTTCAGAATGCATGTTAGATTTTTGCACATACAAGATTAAGAAATTTAGTCTCATAATATCTTATTTTGTTTTTAATTTCTGGTTGGTAGAGTTGATCTTCCAATCTTTTAGGTTCTAAATTATTTTTTAAATAATTTAGATATTTCTCTTTGTTAATTAAAAGATTTAGGAAAAACATTTCCCTGTTTTGTATTTTAGTGGTGAATCTTCATAATATTTTATTTTTCCTTCATCTGTGACCATGAAAGGTTTGATTTGATTAATAAATGAGGTTCCTAGGATTACTTTTCTGAGCATGAAAGGTTCGATGAATGGTGTTTTGACTATGAGCATGTTGAATAGGCATTCGATATCAGATAAGTTGTATTGGACGTAAAGTGGTTCTCCTCCCGCTCCTTTTAAGGATTCTTTAGTAGGCTCATAAATAGGCTATTGGAATCAACCCTTCTTGGATGCAGTTTGAATCTACACCTGTGTCTACTACTAAAGTGGTGGTTTTATATGGAATGAGTCTACAATTTTTAAATGGATATCAATATACCATTTTTAGGACTTTTACTTGAGTGATTCTGTTAAAGTAACTATTTGGATTAGAAGATTGTTCTTTATCAGAGTTAACGTTTTCTTCTTATTCTGACTCTGAGTCTGAATCTTTTACACAAGTGATTTGGTTATTTTGTTTTAGGGAGAAAAGATTTTTTTTCATAGAAGATATCTTTTGATTTATTTAATTTTTGAATCAAAATCAAGAAGATCTTGCAAATCTTTTTAGTATCATATAGACATGGTATGAAGAATTTGATGATTCATCATGAGATTCAATTAGATTAATTTCTCTTTTAGAGTCTATTGATTCGGTTGGGGGTGAAGAGGATTCTCAATCTATTTCAATTAAATTTTCATTAATTGAGATTTTAGTGATTCTTCTATGTCATTATCATTAATTTGGATTTGATTTATTTTCTTTTTAAGTTTTTTTTGCTTAAAGCTTTCTAGGTATTTGTTAGAATAATGTCCAGTCTTTCTGCATTTAAAACATATGTGCATTTTTTATATTTTTAGTGATATTATATTTCTTATGATATCTTTCATATTTATTGAATTCTTTATGAAATTATTTTTTAGACAATTTGTGTTTACGTTTTTTATATTTTTTAAGATAAAGCATTCAAAATCAAATTATTCACAGAATGATCCAATTTGATATTTAGAATATTGTGGATTCTATTTTAGCTTGTTCTTTTTGCTTTAAATCATTACAGAAAGTTAATCCTACATCATTGACCATAAAGATTAAGTCTCCATAAGTAAAACTATCATACAAGACTATCAATACAGTATTTTTGTTGCAAAGTAAGGAGGAAGATAAAGGATGAACTTTTCTCTCCAATAAGTTTGATTGTAGTCAAATCTCTACATTACACAAGATAAAAATGTATGTTTGTAATAGCAAAATTCTAACAATCTTCAAAATTTTAGATTTTGTAAGATTTTTGAGTTGTTTTCTTCATGTTTATTGGTTGGTCCAATAAAATATTTAGCGATTATAAAGATTAAGATAGCAACAGCATTTTGGTGTGGTTTGCTATCTTCATCTAAGATTAGTTCTCCTTTAGAGTCTTTTTATAAGAATTTAAGGTTTCTAATTTTTTTCGGCAGTGATTGGTGTGGTTTGCCATCTTCATCTAAGATTAGTTCTCATTTAGAGTCTTTTTTATAAGAATTTAAGATTTTTGATTTTTTTTGTTAGTGATTAGTTATCTCACGAGCCTTTGGGGGTTCCAGTGAACTCAATGACAAGAAGATTGATTAATTCATGATCCATATAGTTTGCATGAATTGTGATTTCTTGTAACATTATTGATAATTTGTTTTTCATTTTTACCGTACATGTCCCATTCATAGATGGTATCTTCATTATATTGAGATTGCATGAATTGGTTTCTTTTTTCATGTAGATTAGATAATATGGCTTTAAGTCTGTATTTTTGTTGAGATTGTTATTTGAAAGATAATTTGTTTATCTTATTATTAGATTGTCTAGATGAGGTCGTAGATCCACACTCATCTGATTTTGTTAGGATAGGACATGAATAGTTTGACTTGTTTTTAATGGAGTTGCGGGAGTACTACTCACTTCGTTTTGTTGACCCATTATTGAAGTTTGAGGGGTAGGATTGGCTTTCAATCCATTGTTACTCTTCTTCTTTTTGTTATAATTTTTTATGAATATTTTTTGAAATGTTAATATGTTTTTACATGTTCTTTTAAGATTGATTTCTTTTGGTGATTTTTACTTAAATGCTTGGTAATGGTCGTTAAGGTTTTATTTGTTCATGAATTTTTCTAATATCTTCTCCATTAAGAGAGGTTGTAGTTTCTGGGCGTGTTTATAAGGAGCATCTGTCATTATTTTGTCTCCTACTGTTATATATATTTTTTCTTATAGAGGATACTTAGATTGTTTAAGAAAGGGAATTGAGTCTGAGTTCTGTAGGTCACCATAGATGTCTTCACAGTCACATGAACTGTACCTCAATAGAACTACAGGGTTAACTCGTTGCTACGGCTCTAAGTGAATATCTTAGAGGAAGCAATGACTCAACAAGGATCGCATTACATTAATCTAGGTATGAATAAATAATTACTCTAGCATAATGATACCAAGTATGCAATAAAAATTTAAGTACAAGAAGAAAGATTAGAAGTCACAGAACATAGAAAGGGGAATTATCCCATGATTGTTAATAAGAACAAAATGTATTGTGGTTCTCTAATGAAAATCGATTTACAAAAGATGAGGTTTTACAAAGATTTCTTGGGGGGGGGGGGGGGGGGGGTCTTTCAATCTTCGAGACATCATGACGATGTCTTCATGATTGAGGGGCGTTAGGTATCTTCACTGTTTGTTTTTCCACCTTTTGACTTTGCAGTTGCTTTTCCCTTGAAAAGTAGATTCTTCTAGAAAATATTAAATTTCGGTACACATCAACACGCGTTCTGACACATGGACTGAGTGTCAGACCATTGTCCAATGATTAGATAGGAATCCTATATGGATCCTAAGTACTTTTATTTCTCTCAGAACTCGGTACTAAGACTCAATGAGTCCGAGCATGTCTTCATTTTCTTAAGCGAAATCTTTTATAGATTCCTCTGACTCAACTCTAGACTCGATAGGAGAAACTTGATATGTAGAGGGAGTCGGGGAGAGCTCTGATTGAATCTGGGTGAGAACCTTTATGAGGTCTTCTGGAGATTTAGCCATGGATAGACGATTTTGGATGGTTGTCTTCTGAGATGCCAGATGAATTTTCTCATTTGCTTCTTCAACATACGATTGTTGTTTGACAGAAGGAACCTAGTTGAATAACTTTTGGACATTGATGAGAGTTCTACCATTTGACTTTAAAAACCTCATAGCAAGAGATGTTGGATAGGATTTTTGATTGGCCTAGAAGCAAAACTCTCATTTGTAGATCCATGCAAGTCCGAATTTCATGCAAAAAATGTAAATTTTTGGAAACACATTTCAAGTATCTTGGACACATATTTTGAAATAAAATAATTGAATCCTTCGGTCACAAATTGAGAAAAAATCTCATGAATGGCTCCAAAATACTCCCACCATTTTGAAAACCATAGGGGAAGAGAGAAATTGGTGTCTCTTTTGAAAAAGATCATCCAAGAATGGATGAATGATGGATTTTAGATATAAAACATCTTATATCATGCCTGTTGGTAATCCTAACAGGAATAGATAGGGGGATTGAAGTTCTTTAAAAAAAAATTAATTTTTGAAATCTCGCTAAAATCTGTTGGGGTCATTATATTGCAAATCTTGCAAATTGAATAAGTTGTTACACTAATATCATCTTTATTAGTGTAATTCTTGATTTCAACAAACTTTATATCCACCAGGATGAATTCATAAAAGTTTTGAGTTTTTGAAATATCAATTGGTGGATTCAAATATGATTCCGAAAAGATTAATTTTGCCACATTGTTTGGATCCATAAAGGAATCAAATTCTGATTCCAAAAGAAGGATTGGTTGGATTTCATCTTGTTTGATAAAATATTTAGATTTTACCTTTGGTCCACCTTGGCTAAGAATAGTAGGGGATGAGCCTACTTCCTTTGATTGAGTAGTTAGGCTGATGAGAGTTTCCGCCTGAAGCTGGGATGAAGTAATTGGTTTGATGGATTGAAAGGATTTTTACCTATCATTTTTTCGATTAAGGACTTGATGAGTTAAATTTTTTTTAACTAGGGCTTGAGTTTGATGAGATTAAGGATTGTTGATTCACTCATTTGAGTGAGTGGATTGGGAGAAGAAGAAGAGGCTTTGGGATTCTTTTGGGCCTCCTTCAAAGACAGGGCTTCTTGTTCTTCTGTTTCAACTATGGAAACTCAGGATGGAGATGAAAGATTGATGGTTTTGGCCAAAGAATGAGTCTGAGGCCTTGGTTGGTTTTGAGATGTCAAAGCCTCGAACCCAATTTGGGGGTTTTTTGGGTTTGGATGTCTTCATCAGAAAGACCCTATAGAAATTTAAGAGTAAGAAAATCAATAAGGTTGTTTTATTCGCCTTTGATAAATTCAATTTTAAAATCAAAGATTGAAAGCAAGGCTTGCCAACTGACAAAGATTTGTCTGACCGCAAGATTTTTAACATCTTTTTCTAAAATACTTTTTGCAGACTAGCAATTAATGCTGAGTAAAAATTGCTGATTTAACAAATCTGATTGGAATTTATGAATGCATTTGATGATACTGAGGACTTTCTTTTGGATGGTTGAGTATCCACTCCGAAATGATATTGAACTAATTTTCCTTGATAATTTTTATATTTTTGTTTGAAAATACCTCCATAGCCTATATTAAAGGCATCTATTTCTACAATTTTTATGAGGTTTGGGTCTGCGATATGTAAGAGTGGCAGACTCTTAACTTCGCCATTGATTCGTTGAACAATAGTTGTATGCTCATCTGTCCAAGGAACCTGATTCTTTCTTAGTCTTTTGTAAAGACATGATTCAAAGCAATCTCCTAAGAATCTTTGAAGTTGATTCTTATTTGTGATTTTATCAGAAGACTTTTCAGTAAATTCTAAACTTTTCTGGATTGGTTTTAGAGTGTTGTTGTAGATTTCATAACCTAGAAATCTGATTTTTTTGTTGATAGAGTATTATTTGTTGTAGAGACATCTAATCCATTTTGGACGTAAGATTGAATTAAGATGTTTAAAGTGTTCATCAAGAGATTTACTAAACACTAAAACATCATCAATGTAGACAATGAAAAAAGACATGAATTAGTTAAGAATGTCATTCATGATTTTTCGAAATTCAGAAGGAGCATTCTTAAGACCAAAAGGCATAATATTTCATTCGTAATGACCAAATGGAACTGTAAATGCAGTTTCATACCTATCTTTCTCTGAAATCTGAACTTGCCAGAATCCAGACTTCATATCAAATGTGGAGAAGATTTTAGCACCGGTGAGCTGATGCAGCAGATCTCTTTTGTTTGGAATTGGATATCTTATCCATTTTAAAGATTGATTAAGCGGCTTGTAATTTATTACAAGTCTTGGGATACGGCGTTCTATTTCAAAAGCTTTTTGAATTTAGAATGCCGCACAAGACCATTGAGATTTTAGAGACCTTTTGTTTTAGAGACGTCTAATGAACAAAGAGCTCGTGATTCATTTGGATGAGTCTAGCTTTAGTAGGAATATCAACTTCACTAAAGCCTTCCTTGTATAGGAGGGTGACCATTTGAAATCAAGCATTACACTAATAAGGATGATACTAGTGTAATAACTTATTCAACTTACAAGATTTGCAAAACCATGACCCTAAGAGATTTTGGCGGGATTTTAAAAATTAAAAAATTTTTAAAGAACTACAATCCCCTTATCTATTCCTATTGGGATTACCAACAGGCATGGTATAGGATGTTTTATATCCAAAATCCATCATTCAACCATTCTTGGATGATCTTTTTTAAAAGAGACCAATTTCTCTCCTCCCCTTTAGTTTTCAAAATAGTGGAAGTATTTTGGTGCTATTCATAAGATTTTTCCTCAATCTGTGGCTAAAGGATTCAATTATTTTATTTCAAAATATGCCTCCAAGCCACATGAAATAATGTGTTTTCAAAAATTTGTATTTTTTACATGAATGAAATTAGGACTTGCATGATCTACAAATGAAAGTTAAAATCCTATCTAGCATCTTTTGCTAGGGTTTTTAAAGTCAAATGGTGGGACTCATACAATGCCACTTTGGCATGTCTCATCAATGTACAAAAGTTTTTCAATTAGGTTCCTTCTATCAAACAACAATCCTATGTTGAAGAAGCAAAGGAGAAAATCCATCTCAGAAGACAGAGCCATCCAAAATCGTTTGTCCATGGCTAAATCTCCAAAGGACTTCATAAAAGTTCTCACCCAGATTCAATCAGAGCTCTCCTTAGCTCCCTCTACGCATCAAGTTTCTTCTGTCGAGTCCAGAACCAAGTTAGAGGGGGATGTATAGAAGATTTCGCTCAGGAAAATGAAAACGCGCTTGGACTCACTGAGTCTCAGTACCGAGTTTTGAGGAAACTCAAAGCAGATACTTAGAATCCGCATAGGATTCCTATCTAATCGTTAGACTATAGTCCGATATTCTGTCCATGTGTCATTATGCGTGTTAATGTGCGCCGAAAGCAATTTTGGTATTTTCTATAAGAATCTGCTTTTCGGTGGAAAAACAACTACAAAGTCAAAAGGTGTCCGTCATGTTCCAATCACAAGACAAACAGTGATGCCCCTCAATCATGAAGCATCTATAAGATAGGAGTCTCAAAAACTAAAGGAGAACCCCCTGGACCGGAGTCCCTCTTCTTCTTCAGCTGGTTCTTCCTCTCCTCTATAGAACAAAGAAACCTTTGTTCCCTTTATCCAATCTTTGTAAAATCAGTTTTCATTAGAGAACCATAATACCTCCTTGAGGTATACAATCTTTGTTTTTTTATTTTGTTCTTAATGACAATCATGGGGTAATTTTCCTTTCTATGTTCTGTGATTTTTTTAGAGTAATTATTTATTCATACTTAGATTAATATAATGTGATCCTTATTGAATCATTGCTTCCTCTAAGATATTCACTTAGAGCATTAGCAACGAGTTAACCCCGTAGCTCTGTTAAGGTACAATTCATGTAACTATAAAGACATCTATGGTGACCTACAGAACTGATTTTAAAGTAGTTAAAATATTATACATTAAAAGGAGTAAAAAAAGGATAGAAAAGAGTAAAACTTTTACATTCTTTTAATGAAAAGCTTTTCTGCCTTTTTCTCTTTTTTCTCTTTTTTTTTCCACTCTCTTTTAATTAATGTAATATTTTAACTACTTTATATCTTTTACTTCTTCATCATTATTTTTGGATTTTAAGTGTCTTGTGAATATTCTACAAGATCTATTAAGTTTATTATATAAAGTTAAGTCCATTATTACAAAAGCATATTGTATTTTTGACTAGAATTTCAATAAGCTTTAAGGTCAAGACATAAGGAGAAGAGGTATGAGATCTTCTCCAATTCACATTGGAGATTTTTCATATAAATTGCCTTACAAATGAAACTTAGAATTTACAACAATAGAGATTGAGAAAATCTTACATCTCTTCTCCTTCCGTCTCAACGTTTTAATTCTTATTCAAAATTATCACAAAACTCAATTATTTTTTTAATCTTTTACCTAACTATTTTATTTTATCTCTACCCTTCTACACCACTTCCTCTTTCAATTTTTTTTTCACTTTTCTTCCTCAACTTTGTTTACAGAGAAAAGAGTTGTATAGAAAGAGAAAAAATATATAAGTGAGAAAGCCATTAAAAAATATATAAAATAATCAAAAAATGTAAAATCGAGATATGGAAAAAGGAAATAAAGTTTTGAAAAAGAATTTTTCAAGGTATGTCTTTCTTCATTTTCCATCTTTTTACTGGATGTAACATATTTTAACAACTCTACTTTTTTATTATTATTTATATTTTTAATTTAAAAAACTTATATTTTATTTTTATTTACTTTATTTTTATTTTTTTATTTTTTTATTTTTTTCTCAACTTTTTAATATTCATTCACTTTTTATCTCCTCTTTTACTAATTTTAACATTTTTTAAAATAATAATAGAGAGGCTAGTTTATTATAAAAATGAAAATTTGCATCTCAAAAAGAAAAAAAAACATGGGTTTAACAAGCTGTTGAGAGTATAACTTAGGTTATTCAAATTAAACTGCTAATTTTTAAAGTCACTCCCCTATCTACATTGCAATTTTTTTCCTTTCAACTTGAGAATTATTTGCATTTTGCCCTTAAAACTTTCAATTTGGTAGAATGACTCATATTAATGGTCAATAAGGTCTTTAATAAAATTAACTAATCAACTATGATCAAATTTTGTGACCCCAGTTGATGATTAGAGTCATGTATATTCTTGGATCCTACTTTATTGAATGGTGACCAGTAAGTCAAATTATGGAGATGAACCTTACAAGTTGAAGATCAAGTAAGATGAGCATCTTTTAAATTATTTAATAGATTTCTAATTTTTAGGGTCCATGTCCATTACATGGCCTTACTCTTGGATTATGTCATGTGAACTACAATGTTAAAAGTTGGCTAATCTTGAGTAAGCATCCAATCATACTTTCGGAAAAACACAAACAATCGTTAATCAAATTAGCCAATATAGTAATTTTTTTTTACTAATACAAGTAAATATAAATTGATAGTTATGGAATAAAATTGCAAAATTATAGAAGGAATGGGTAAGTGCATTTAAATATTTATATAAATTTAAATATTTTATTTTAGAGTGGTCTATGATAATTTGTTCGACTTTATATTATTTTTAACTTGTTTTCAGCACATTCCAAATCTCAACCCACTTTCAATCGGAATCCAACCCGCTTTCAACCTACAGCCCAACCCAAATTTTCAAAAGAGGGAGGAGAAATTTCTAGCTGGGTTAGGAAATTTTAGAAAACGAGTTGAGTTAGATTGGGATTGAAGTTCTTAAAAATGGGTAAATGTTAGAGGGTTGATTCCAACCAGGCCTCTTACTTGACCTGACTCATTTGCACCCCTACCGGGTGAGTTTAATGACTTCTCCTGAATTTTTTTTCACGAACAATCCGTACCAAAATGGGATATCATCCACCTCTGCCTTCGAATGCATGAGCCAACAGCTGCCAGCACATCTGTTGATGCATGAGCCGATCGCTGACAGCCTTATGCAGGAAACGCCAACTATTTTTCTCAGACTCAATGTATATTCCTTGAAAATTAATTTAAATGCAGACTACCACTGACTGACAAAGAACCCACTAACCCATTCTCGATTTCATCTGTTACACATGCTAGTTAAGCGGTCCAGCTATGCCACTAACCCAAGATGCCTAACACGACCCAACCACTGTGTTTTAACAGGAAATTCAATAAGACAAGTGAATTTTAAAAAAGGAAACTAACCTCGGAAATTAGGCCCTCCAGTTGTTTTGGCAGATTATTGAGTGGAGGGCGCAGACTATTTTTATTTCCCTTGTTGCGAATCGCCAGCGGATTGAGGCATTTGAAAAATCGGAGAAACATCAATTTGGATCTCTCCCTTTCAGGTTTCTGAACATGGCCGCCGCTCTGAAAGACCATCTTCACGAAAAACCTACGAATCCTTAGGAGAACGAAGAAATGGGCCCTGCCAATGCTGGAGTTAGGCAGCACTCGGAAGCCCCGGAACCTGAAATGGAAGCTGTTGGCCCTGGCATGAACAGATATTCTCCATGACCGACGCTCGGTTGCTTGCATATTTGCAAGAACGGGGTGACTCAGGACTGGCGAGTGCCAGCCAGCTGTCTAAAATACTCTGCGGCTCCAACTAGCCGTTGCCAACGGCCACTTCAAAACTGAAATCTAAATGCCGGCAACGGTCCACGGAGCATTAGGCATCCTTGACTTTTTTTGTCGGGGGTGCCACCAGAAACTAAGGTTTCAATGGGCGCCGATGATCGTATCTTTAAAGGTCGCCTCACATTTTAGATTTGAGTTTATCATACCATAAACATATTTTTAAAAAATTTAAATATAGTTTTTATTCAAAACGAAAAAACTACGCAAATGAGATATTCGGTGGCAGTAAATAAACGCTTTTAGAAATTAAATATTTATCAAGAAAATCATAATAAGACATTTTTATATGCATTAAAATTTGATATTTATTTATGTAGTCGAAACATGTAATTTAACAATTTGAATGATATAATAACATGATATATATATCATTTATAGCAGTAAAATAAATGTGATGCTTTATTTTTCTAGCATGATTAGTCTGAATATCTTATTGAAATAGATTTTAGTTTTAAAAAATAAATCATAATTAGAATGTTTTCTATGGCGCAATGAATGCAATACAAAATAGTGGTCCTATTTTGCCATGTGTTACGAATAGATTGCAAGTGAGACCTACATTTATAAAATTGGCAAAGCGGTTCTTAAGTTTTATAATTTATTTAATTATAAAATAAATTAATTTTTAATTATACTTTATTTTTAAAATAAAAATGATCTAAATTAGTGCTCAAGTGGGCTAGGAAGACTGTTTGCCACTGAATTTATATGGTGACTATAATAATATATCATATTATATTTATGATTTGAATAGTTAAATATCTATATTTTTACTAGATGAATAAATATTAAATTTTTTACACATATTAGAGTGAGTTGTATTATAATTTTTATGCTAATATTTGATTTTTATAACTTTTATTCTGGGTAGCACATCTAAATCAGATACTTTTGGTTCTAAATAAAAATATTATAATAAAATAGTTAATGTTATAAATTCAATGTGAAACTACCCCTATACGGTGTTCCTTGATGGCACTGTACGGCCCAACGCCCCACCCGTGTATGATGAAACACGTGGCCGAGTTTGCCGACAGGCAGCGAAGAGCGAAAAACGGCCCGGTCGAAATTGAGAACTGGACGTCTTTAGATTTATCTACGGTACAAAATATTTTAAATATAATTTATTTTTTATAATAAAATTTTTTTACACTATATAATATTTTTTATAACAAACTATCTTTGGCAAGAACAAAATCAGCCGTCCTACTTTTTATTATTTCGAAACTTATTTTTATTAAAAAATTAAATAAGTCATAACAAGCACAAACTTGTAAGGTTACGTAGAAATAAATTTTTGGATGTCGAGATTTACATAGATTTTTTATTGAACTAATTTCAATATAATAACTAAATAAATTATGCTAAATATAATAATTGACTTTGATCTTACGGAGAATTTATAACAGATGAAACATAAAAATTGCACATGGTACATTGAATAATTACTCACCAATCTTTTCCCTTTCCATCTGCTTGGGGATGTTTAAGTTATGCAATTTTTTTATTTTTTACATTTGACTATGCTTAATAATTTATTTTATAGCCGAAATTATCCTATTTTTGCTCATTTATCCTTATCCTAAAACACACACATAATATATATATATATATATATATATATATATCAATCAACATTTTCTCCAACCGTAAAAATACTAGCCTAATTGATAGACAACTAACGGCATAGAGAGAAAGCAGGGGCGGCAAGGCGGAATAATGGTTGGTGGCAGGATGCTAACCCTGGTCCATGGCAATCCTCCGAGACTGAAAGACCCAAACTGTTGAAGCTTTTAAGGGCATCAATCCTTCAACAACAATGAAATCTCAACCGTCCAATCAACTGAAATTTGGCTTATTGGATATAAACAATAGGCAATATTCTTTCATAGAGTCTAAACAGGTGATTCTATCAGATCCCGTGAAACTTGCTGCCCGAAATAGGATTTTACATCAGCAATGTTACGGCATTTAAATGAATGGTTCTTGTTGGGTAACTAATTATTCTGATAGGAATGCATGTTACGCAGCCCTGAAAACCCAAGACTACGTGTTTCCTAACGTACTTCTCTGGAAATGAGATTGCATAACTCTTGGACATAGACTATGTATACGCCCCAGCTATTTCTCATGTTTAGGTATAAAAAAACCATATATACACCATCAATGCACAAGCTCTTATTAATACCCATCCCTTCAAAAAATTCCATTTACTAACTTAGTGTCATAATGCCTGCGCCGGGGCCACCCTCAGCACTCTCTGACTTTTTTCTAATTTTACAAAATTCCAGGTATAATCTTCTTAAGAGCCATATCAGCATTTTGTTTGGAGATAATTCAAAAACCCCATCACTAATAGAGATTGGTTTGTTTCCAAGTCCTCTCAATCGGTGTTTCGAAGACCGAATTAGACCTATTGAACTGGGAATCGGTCAAGGCATCGATCTAGGTGAGGGTAGTTGTTGATTCCCTTAGCAAAGGGTGTGAACCAATCCAATGGTTGGTTCAACCGGTTCACCGGTTTTTTTATCTTTAAAATAAAAAATAAAATTTTAAAATTTCAATGAGTATAAAGGAAGAGAAAATATTAGACTTTGAAGTGTTAAATCAAGCGGAGATTTTAAATCCATTGAGATTAGTAATTTTTTGTTACAATATTATTTTAATTATACTTTTTAATTAATTTGATACATATGTTATGGGTTTTTATTTATCTTAGATTATTTATTATGCATTTTAGATAATATATTTTTAAAAATTTAAATATATTTTTTATTTTAAAAAAAATTAAATAAATAAAATAATTATCACATCATAATTATATGTTCAAAACCGGTTTGCTCCGTTAAAACTGGTCGAATCAGAACCGTAAACTCAAACCGCTTTGCCTCAATACGGTTTACTAAACATTGCTTTCAGTGCAAATGCGCCACCTACCACGGCCATTTTGTCCGGCCTAATGTGCTGGCGTCGCCAGCCTCCTAAGTCAGGAAAGGCGTTTCGTGATACTCTGCTAACATTGTTGCTTCATGCTCATGCATACATAAATCTCTACGTGCCCCCACACATTTAGCTCAAACAGAGCTCAAATAAAATATAGAGGTTCAACTTTAGATGTTTGGATGCCAGAAAGGATTAAAAAAAAGGGAGGAGGGGAGGATACAGAAATTTTAACTATTTTTAACTATCAAGATCATCCCTTTTTTCTCTTTTTCTATTAAAAATATTTATTTTTTTTATTCATTTTATAACTGTATTGTCTCTGACATCCCGGACTTTAGTCCCTTTGAACTATTAACATAATCACATGTTTATAATTATGTTGGTTTATTTTGAACTTGATTTATAACATGGAATAACATGGAATGGATAGGAGATTACGCTAGCAAATAAGTGAATAAGGCAATGTTAGTCACAAAGTGAACATGGTTAAAATAAATAAAAGACAATAGCTGAAAGTATGATTAATGATGAAAAAATATATTTATAAAATTATTATATCAAATCAACTCTTGGAGAAAGGAATTTCTCCCTAGCTTCATTCAATTATATGTTGCTATAATATTGATTGCACTGTATAAGCTTTTGATTTTTTACAAACGTTGTCGTTTTAGTTAAATCCAACCCAATAACTATGCTTGAAAATATTTATTCAGCCGTCTCATTAAAAACTGCATCTAATGAAAACCTAGGTGGGCTTTAATATGAAAAAATGTTTTGAAATAATGTGGGGAGTGTTGATTTGTTACCACCATCCAAATTTTCAGTCAAAGTGATTTTTCATATCACGAAAATAGATGTCGAAATAGGTATAACAGATGGCTTGGATTAAACATTTCTCTCTAATGATAAGATGACAGAATCATTTCTCTCTAATGAGCCATGATCTGAAAGTGGATATGCACATGCCCTCTAAAACATCCATGTGCATGTAGTAGCTGCCAAATTATTGATAAAATGGGTGAGATATAAGTTAGACCTGCAAAATAGAGAAGGGCGTATTTTGGGCCACAAGTATTCTTCCAGTCAAAAGAAAAGAAAATGGGTTGAGTCACAAGCTCCCTAACTACCCCGGACAAGGGGTAGTTGGCACTCAGCACCTCTCACTCATCTCTTTTTTCCTTCCTCAAATACAGTATATATACATCCATCCCATGTGCCAATCTTCCTCACAAATCATCTTATTCTTGCATTTCTTGCTGCCCTTCATTTCCCTCATCAGCATATCAAGGGAAACTAGACATCAGTAAGTCCTCTTCTCTCTTTTGGATTTCTTAATTTTCATTTCTCTTGTTTCATGGTTTTCTGAAATGAATCTTTTAGAGTTGGAAAATTTTTAAAGAATTTCAGAGAACGAGGAGTCAATCAGATACTGTAAAAGGTGGATTATTGTATCTTTGAGAACAACAAAAGGTTCACCGGTTTCTGAAGTTCTGAGGAGAAAATTTTCCACTCAGAAGCTACTGAATTAAAGCAGTTCCAAGGCTAAGCGCACTGAATTAGGTGGCTATGGGTTCACCTGGCCTGTAGCCAGCCTTCGTTCCACACCTTTTAACCATTCTATCATCTTAACATTTGATTTAACACTGTAGTCTGTTCCTATCCATGGAAAAGGGTTTGAAAATAGGGGGTAAAAAGGAATGTGAAAAAGATGGAAAAGAAAGGTAGGGTTGGACAAGAGGCTGATAAAAGGGAAAAGATGATCGAGAAATAAGCCCATAGATGAGAAGAAATAAAATAATGTAATGTAGTAGAAGATCGGAAATGAAATAAATGGACAATAAAGAAAGAAAATGATGCGATGTGATGTGATAGATAACAATGCTTGAAAATAAAGTAAACAAAGATAAATAAATAAATTTTTTAATATAATAATTAAATAATATGAGTGAAAATATAAGTATAGCAGGCTTCTTCGATTACTATCGTGGACTCAAATAGCTCCCAAGTAATAATGAAAAAAATCAAATTCTTATCTAGTTAAAATATCACATCACTGCATAACACATCAAATTAAATAGTGCGGAAAAGGCACTTTTCCAACTCTTTTTTCACCTTTCACAAGAATTCAAACACTAATAAATGCAAAAACAGCATCTTAGCAAATATATGACAGTGAAGTTTCTTCTGTCGCATTTATGAGGATTGATTTCTGCAGTGGGCTCGGAGATGGTCATGGTCGACGAGGTTCCTTTCCATCCACTAGTCACAACTACCAAGCCCTTGACTCTTCTTGGTCATGGTAAGAGTTCCACTTTCTCATCTTTCGTGGCTTGCTTGCATGTCCTCTAACATGTTATTCATGAGCCTGCTTCAAGGCTACCCAGAGTCCCGTTTTGGATCTGCACTTTAAAAAACATAAAAAAATAAACTCATCAAAAGCATGAATTTCGTGTTTATTATGTTTTTTTTTCATTTTATTTTTAGGAGAAACATAGATAGAAAAAGAAATTTTGACCAAATCGAATGTGATCGAATTGAAAAAAGTCACCAACGCTGATTGCCCACATTCAACACTAGGAATTCAGCCTGCAATGACCAATATATAGATATAAATGAAGCCCATTTTGAGACTTCCACAAGCACAAGCTGACAGTTGAATTGCAATGCGGCTGCCCACTTTTCATGGCATTGGAACATTGAAAAGTTTGGATGAGTTATCAGTAGCACAAAAACTGAAAAATGTATCACATTGCTGATGTTTGGCGCTATGTGCCAACATATGTTTGTGTATGCAGGTATAACAGACATTGAGATACATTTTCTTCAAATAAAGTTTACTGCCATTGGCGTCTATTTAGAGCCAGAGATTGTTGAGCATTTGCAACAATGGAAGGGAAAAAAGGGAAGCGAACTTGTAGTAGATGATGCATTCTTTGAGGCTCTTACTTCAGGTAATAGACTTCCCAACACTGTGACTAATCAGTCTAGTTTCTTACAGGATTTTACATTTTATGGAATTTGATGAAACAGAGTGGATCTGTTTACTTAAACATTTGGAGAGGTAGAACTTTTAGGCATATGAAGAACAAGCAGTACAACTTTGATTTGGTTTGAAATATGAATGCGTGCACCAAACTTGATTGTTCCAAATTGATTGACAGAAGCATTTGATCTGCACAAATCCAACCTTAATAGTTCCGTAGGTGGTTGATCAAAGGGCTATAAATTGCAATACAGAAATCTCATGAGATGGGTGCCGGTAGAAGTACAAAATACAAAACTACCAAAAGTGATGGCAATCAATAATGTACTGTGAGGATTATGAAATATTCATGTGTGTCCTTGGTTTGTTCTTCTGTTTGGTCAGCTCCTGTGCAGAAATTTGTCAGAGTCGTGGTTATAAAAGAGATAAAAGGCTCTCAATATGGGGTTCAGCTGGAAAGTGCTGTTAGGGATCGATTGGCAGCAGTTGACAAGTATGAAGATGAGGAAGAGGAAGCACTCGAGAAAGTAGCCGAATTTTTTCAATCCAAGTACTTCAAGACGCATTCTGTCATCACGTACCACTTCCCAGCAACATCCAAGACCGCAGAGGCAAGCAATATATAGCATTAACTGATTTATCTGTCTTTATTTTATTTTCAATCCGTACCCGTATCCAGTAATATCATTTCTTCCCTTTTCCTCCATTTCCTCTCACTTTTCTGATTTCACTTTCTTCTCCTGTTTTCCTGATTTCAAACAAACCAATTCAACTGGTCTGTTTTTTGTTGGGTCCCAAATAAGGTGCACACTACTGACGGTCCAAATCCTCATGGAAGGGCATGTGAATGAACTGGACATCTGTGCTTTCAAATCTGGAAAATTTGGATCCTGGTTTCTTCCATCTTAGATTAGACACAATTTACTGATGGCTACTGCATAAGTATACATGGCATTGATTGTTTGGCTGCAAACAATTTTTTCTTTTCCTAATTTTCATGAATTGGGTGCAGATTGGATTTGTCACTGAAGGAAAAGAGGAAGTGAAACTCAAGGTTGAGAATGCAAATGTGGTGGAAATGATCCAAAAGTGGTACCTGGGTGGGACTCGGGCTGTGTCGGCAACAACCACTGCATCCCTGGCAGATGGTCTAAGTGCATTGTTATCTAAATAAAATGTCATTTGTCTCTAGGTTGCTTTAGTTGGCCTTGAAGAAGGGATGTTTGTGATGCTTTCATTTTCCTGTTCTTGAGTAGCTTCTGTAGTGTGCCCTTGGAACTGTTGTGCTTAGGCATAAGATGAGAAATGAAGAAAGTTGGATGCTTGTTTGGTCTTCACCAAAGGTAATCCCATTTGTTTGTTTATATACC
>JAYJMB010065602.1:0-25324 GCA_036873735.1 Pouteria campechiana
CAAAAGATGAAGTATTAGGTGCAAAAGATGAAGTATTAGGAGAATAAAATATGACATTTTGCATTCTCATCAATGATTAAAGAAAAAAACCAAGTAAATGCTAAAGAAATCTAAGTATATATATCACAGATATACTAAAAAGAAGAAAACAGAAAGTTTAAAGTTTTAAGAAAGCTTTGGAGTCAACTTTGGGCTTTAACGTTCATCCCTTCGGAGTTGCTCATGCATTTCAGAGACAAGAGATTAACTTTTCGAAATCAGCAAAGTCATTTCAGAGCCACTGGAAAGCTTTGAAGATGAAAGAAAAATCTTTCAAGGTCACAAAGTCACATGCTTCAGAGTCAGCAAAGAAGTTTTGAAGCCGCTGGAGAACTTTAGATACAAAGGAAATTCTTTTGGGGTCACTAAGTCATGGGCTTCAGATTTAGCAAAAAATGCATCAAAGCCAAGACAAGCATTTTTGGAGCCACTGAAGCACTGCAAAGACATGGGAAAATAACTTTAGAAGAGATGACATTGCTTCGAAGTCATGAACTCACAAACTTTGGAGTTAAGTCAAGCACTTCAGAGTAGAACCAAATAACTTCGGAGTTGATAAGGTATTTCAGAGACAACAAACTAAAGCCTTCGCAATTAACAGAATATTCTTCAGAGAACATGGCTCATCAGAGTTAGAAGAGAGTTACTTTGGAGACAAGTAAAATACTTCAGAGTTCAGAGTTAGTTTCATCGGAGTCATTGAATATTTACTTTGGAGACAGAGAAATATTTTGGCATTTGGAGTTAAATCCTTCAGAGTCAACCTCCACGGTCCCAATGTTAGTCATTTTGGTTGTGCCATTTTGGATCCTTTGAAACATATCTTTAGAGCATCCAAAGATACAAAAATATGTGAAGTGCGCAAAGAAACTACCTATCTCTTAAAAGTTCGGAGGATCTGAAGCTAATTTATAGCCTCCGAAACCTTGCTAAAAGTATAATGGTTATAAATTCAAACATTTCTCAACATTTAATGATTCTCACCTACTATAGCAAAAAATGTCAGAGATCTTAATATAAAAAAAGTTAAGTGAGATTCAAGAAGATAACCGTTTTTACATTGAAAAACAAGAGAGAGCATTTACCAAGTCTTTAAAGCTTTTCTTCCATAATTTCAACTCCATTGCAAATTATTCAAAGCCATTCATTCAACCACTTCTAGAGATTTGAATCCTACTAATTTTATTATCATATTACTTGTGTTTACTACTTTCAAACTTCATACAAAATCAACCTACTGTAGACATTAATACTTGCACATATTTATTTCTACATATCTTTGTAAGTTTGAGAACTTGCCTCGATGTACTGAAAGCAAGTAGAATGCTTACTTAGTATTTGTATAAGTTAGTTAGCGAGCTTGAAAACTAACATGTATATTTGTTTAATCAGGAGATTACTGATCAAAGAAGGTGTTAGTGGAATCCGAATTTAGCAAGTAAGGCTAACTCAGAGAAGTAAAGTAGGAACCCAAGTGAAGGGCTAAACCATTATAAAAATACCAGTCTAAGTACATTTTGTTATCAATCTTTTATTTACTCCTACACCTTAATCTTTATCTGGCCAAAAATGTTAAAGACTCAATTCCCCACCCCTCCCTCTCTTAGGTCACCATCTGAATGGAACCAAGAATTGATATCAGAGCAGGCTTCACTAGTTATATATTGCTATTCAAATCATATAACCTGTGAAGAGATCTCTATGGCTAGCTATTTTCATAACACTTCTATTGAAGGTCAGTCTACTTCCAGACCTCCACTATTTGATTGTACAAACTATGGATACTGGAAGATGAGACTAATAATTTTTTTGGTTACCTCAAATTATCAACTATGGAAAATCATCAAAGATGGTTTGATTGTCCTGAATACTAAAGATAAATACACTCCTAAGGACATTCTTGTACCTGAAAAGGATGCTAAGGTAAAAAACTGCCTTTACTGCACTCTTACATCATCTAAGTTTGACAAGATATTCTCTTACGATATTGCAAAGGAAATATGGGACAAACTAGAGGTTGCGCATGAAGGCACAAAACAAATAAGAGAAACTAAAATAAATTTTCTTGTGTAGGAATATGAAGCTTTCAACATGAAGGAGACAAAATCAATCTCAAACATATTTAGAAGGTTTCAAAAGATAACAAATGGGAGAAAAGTATGCAGAGTCTAGACACAATGAGTCTAGAAGAGCTTATGGGTTCTCTTATGACTCATGAGGTGTTAATGAAGCAAAAAATACAAAAGAACTAAAGGAAAATAAATGAATTGCTGTTAAAGCTAAGTCAGAGAATGATAAATCCCAAACCGATGCATCCACAAGTGGAGATGAAGACAAGGAAATGACAATGATTACAAGAAGATTCAAATCAATGCCAAAGAAGAAAAAGTTTGGAAACAGTTCAAGAAATAATTTTGGAAGAAATGACAGAAAGAAAGAACCACCCACCTATTACAATTATGGGAAACTTGGACCCAAGAAGTTTGACTGTCCAGAGTCTAACAAGAGACAAAATGATGAGCAAAAGAAGAGGTACAACTCATACTTTGATAGAAAGAACAATAACAACAACAACAGAACAAACAAAAAAATTCCAAAAGAAAAACAAAGCTCTAGCAGAATAAGAGATGCTAGAGAATATAATAAATGAAAGTGAGAGTGAAGAAGAAGAATAACATGAAGCTCAAATCAGCCAACTCTCTTTAAACAAAAGCATTCAAGATGAACTTCATATGGGAATCGGATTCAAGGCAATCCATAAAAAGTAGGTAAATTCTGACTTTGAAACTCCAAGTCATAAAGAAATATTAGAAGAATTATATTCAGATTTTATGACTTTGAAAGAGAAGTTCAAAGAGACTAAAAAGGAGCTCAAAAGAATTACAAATGAATGCTCCAAAATAAAGAAAGAAAATTCCAAGCTCAAGAGTAATAATAACACTAATAGCATACTTTGAGCAAGTAGTAGCTACCAACAATGCTCTGAAAAAGACATTGACTTCCATCCTATTAAGAATGAAACCAAAAAAGAAAGGTGGACAGTAACAACATGGAAAATTCAAGCCTAAATAGACTAAAATTTGGGTTCTAAAGACAGATGCAAATGTATTAAATGCAACCCAAATTCCTTTAGTTAAAATAGTATTGCCTAAGAAATAATGGGTACCAATGTTACCTGCAACTAACCCACCTGGACTCATTCCCAAATGGGTACCAACATTAAGACTTAACCATATCCATGTAGGTGTGCTTGGGAGCCATGAAAAGCAACACATGGTATATCAATATTAGTTGCTCAAGGCACATGATAAGGAATAAGGAGCTGTTCATGGTGCTGAAAATGAAATCTAGTGGAACAATAACCTTTGTTGATAATGGTAAAGGTAGAATAGTTGGGATCAGTAAGATTAGCCAACCATTATCTACTATAATTTCAGACATACTTTTAGTAGAAGGATTGAAACACAATCTTCTTAGCATAAGTCAGTTTTGTGATAAAGGCTATAAAGTTTTGTTTGAATCTCAATCTTGTTCTATACTAGATAAGTCTCAATCTTATAGTATATGATAGAAGACATGAAAATATATATTTAGTTAAACTTTCTGATATTCAAGCTAAGTATCTTATTGTGAATGACAATGAACCCATGTTGTGGCATAGAAGGTTAGGACATGCCAACAAAAATCTGATTGAAAGATTATATAATAAAGATCTAGTTGTTGGCTTACCAAAACTCAAATTTGATAATAAGTTATGCGATGTTTGCATGAAAGGTAAGCAAGTAAAAGAATCATCTAAGTTAAACAAAGAAGTATACACAACCAAACCCCTTAAGTTGTTACATATGGATTTAGTTGGACCAACTAGGACAAGAAGCCTTGGAGGGAAACATTACATATATGTCATTGTGGATGACTATAGTAGATTTACCCAAGTAATGTTTCTAACATCCAAAGATAAAGCTTTTTTATTCTTTGAAATATTTTCCAAATATGTACAGAATGAACAAAGCTCTGATATTATTGCCATAAGGAGTGATCATGGTGGAGAGCTTGAAAATCATAGATTCACTGATTTTTGTGAAAGAAATTGTATTCTTCAAACTTTCTCTATACCAAGAACACTCCAACAAAATGGAGTAACTGAAAGAAATAACGGATCCTTGCAAGAGATAACAAGGACAATGTTGAGTGAATACAATCTTCTATAGTATTTTTAAGCTAAAGCAACAAATACTGCATGCTATATTATTAACAAAATCTTTGCTAGATCCATACTCAACAAAACTCCATTTGAGTTATATTTTGGAAAGAAATCAAATATTTCATGTTTTCATACTTTTGGTTGTAAGTGTTTTGTTCTTAACAATAGCAAAGAAAATCTTAGAAATTTTGATGGCAGATCAAATAAAGGTATATTTTTGGGCTATTCTATTGTTACCAAAGCATTTAAAGTGTACAACCTGAGACTTAAGATTGTAGAGGAATCTAACCATGTTAAATTTGATGAAGAGACTAACTCTATGAAAAGAAATAATGATTTTGATGATGAAACAGATAATCTTCCAACAAATGTGGAGAAACTGAGATTATAAGATAATTAAGTAGAAGCTCCACTATCAAAGACAATGATGGATGAAGCTGAACCATCCACAACAAAGGTAAATGAGGAAGGTAACTCTTCCCAAAGATTAGAGTTTTATGCATGCTCATCTTGAAAACTAGATAATTAGTGATGTTTTCAATAAATTAAAACTAGATCATTTTATCACCAAATATGTGGTAATTTTGCTTTTATTTCTCAATTAGAACTAACTTGCATAGACTAAGCATTTGAGGATAAAAACTAGATTTTAGCTATGCAAGAAAATCTAGATCAATTTAAAAGAAATGATTTGTATTGATCCAAGACTAAATCATCAATCTATTATAGGAATAAAATGTGTCTTCTAGAACAAACTAGATGAATGCAGAATTGTGGTGAGAAATAAGACAAGATTAGTTGCAAAGGAGTATTGTCGATAAGAAGGTATTGACTTTGAAGAGTTATACGCCCCTGTTGCAAGGATTGAAGTGATTAGAATGCTTCTTCCATTTGCATCATATATGGATTTCAAACTATATCAAATGGATGTAAAGACTGCATTCTTTAATGATTTTATTAATGAAGAGGTATATATGGAACAACCCCCTAGGTTTGAAGATCTCCACTGTATAAATCATATATTCAAACTCAAGAAAGCCCTCTATGGTTTGAAACAGGCTCTTAGAGCTTGGTATGAGAGGCTAAACAAATTTCCAATTGAAAAAGGTTTTTTAAGGGCTAAAGTGTATACCACTCTTTTCATTAAGCACGTAAAGAAAGATATAGTTCAAATTTATGTTGACGATATAGTGTTTGGAGCAAGTAAGGGAAATCTTTGCCAAGAATTCTTCAAGACACCGCAGGGAGAATTTGAAATGAGCTTGATGGGTGAACTCAACTTCTTCTTGGGACTATAAATCAAACAAGAAAAATAAGGAATTTTCATCCACCAAGTTAAGTACACAAAATAACTTTTGAAGAAATTCAACATTGAAGATGGTAAAAGATATGGAACACTAATAAGCACATCAATAAATATGGACAAAGATGAAAGAGGTAAATCAGTATTTAACAAACTTTATAGAAGCATGATAGGATCATTATTATATTTGATTGCAATTAGATTGGATATAATGTTTAATATATGCATGTGTACTAGATTTTAGTCATATCCCAAAGAGTCACACATAATTATTATAAAGAAAATATTTAGATACCTTTTAAACACACCAAGCCTTAGTTTATGGTATCCAAAATGTTCTAATTTTAATTTAGTAGGGTACTCAGATGTAGATTTTGTTGGCTATAAAGTAGACAAAAAGAGTACTTCAAGATCTTATCTTATCGGTTTCTAGGAAGTATGATCATATTATAGTTTTCCAAGAAACAGACATCTGTAATACTGTAAACTGCTAAAGTAGAATATGTAGTAGTTGGCAATTGTTATGCTCAGATCCTTCGGATGAAATAACAATTAAGTGATTTTGGTCTTAACTTTGTTGATATCTCTATAAGATGTGACAACACTAGTGCTATAAGTTTGACCAAGAATCCAGTTTTACATTCCAGAATAAAGCATATACAAATTAGGCACTATTTTATCAGAGATCATGTTCAAAATCATAACATCTGTTTAGAATTTATGCTAACTAAAAATCAATTAGCAGACATCTTTACTAAACCTCTTCCAAAAGATAGATTTAGTAAATTAAGAGGAGAATTAGGTGTCTTAAATCCAAATGCTTAAATTGAAAATTAATAAAACATCTATATGATCAAAAAATGCATAGAAAGAATAAATTCAAAAATTCACAACATTTCAGAACCTTCGAAACACCCTTCAGACCCTCCGATAATCAACTAAAAAGCCTTCAATGGGCTATGTTATCTCCGAAGCAAAGCTTTGGAGTCACAGAAACTAAATAGAACCATTGCCTCCGAAAATCGCATTTACTCATTTTGGGTCCTCTAACAACATTTCAGATCTTTCAAGAACATTTTTTGGAGAAACTAAAATCCTGAAATCCTATTTAAACACTTTAAGAACTCTGAAAACCTAAAACCCTCCCTCTTTTCGCATCCCAAAATATTCTTTTAGAGAAACTCCTCATCTTTCCACCAGCTTCAAACTCCTCAGTTCAAGCAATTCTTCCATTGTATCTTTCCCATCAATTTCTAAATCCCCATTTCTTTCTACTACAATGGTAAGAATAAAAACAACTGATTCAAGCATCAGAAGGAAGGAAAGGGATTAAGCTTCAGAGATAGGTATCTCTAAAAGAGTAAGGCATGAGGATGACACTATTGAGGTAATTTTCCTTAATAGAGAAGATGACTACTCTAAATATCTTAAAAAGTATGAAAGTAAGAAAATCATCAGGGTTAGAGCATTTAATTTTGAGGTATTGGTAGTTGGGCTAATTTTCTGAGTTGCAAAGAGTCATGTTATCCTAGATTGGTGAAGCTCTCTAATAGTAATTTGAACTCAAGTACCTAGAAATCATGGATAGGAGAGATTGAGATAAACCTACCCCCAGATAACTTGAGAAGAATCCTCAACTTGCCTGAAATTGAAGAAGAACATGTCGAGTGGCCATCAAGTAGAGTGAGATTATTCTCAGACCTGGCAGGAGTTGAAATAGATGCAAAGGAAAATTACTTACATGCTAGTCATTTGAGCTTGAGCTTAGATTACAAATTGGCATACACAATGGTGATAAATAATGTGTATCCAAGGATAGGAACCATGCATTCAATTTCAAAGAAAGATGCAAAAGTGCTATGGGCTTTGAAAAACAAAAAAAAAAAAAAAAAACCTAGCACAAATCATAGTGAATCATCTATATCTAGTGAAATCTACAACAAGATTTCCAATTTTATATGGGATGATCTTCACAAGAATTCTCAAAGATGCAGGAGTAAATCTGACTATAGAAAAGAAAGAATAGTCTAAGGACTCAGACATAGTTGATGAAAGAATCTTAAAAAAATAAGTTTCAAGAGGACATCATAAAGCTAGATGGGTGAAAAACCAAAAAAAATTGAAAAACTAAAGAGATCCGGATCAGAAGAACAAGAATTAGAAAGCCCAATAGGAGACCTTGGAAACCATAATAATATGCAAAGAAAATAAGCTGATGAATTAAAGCAATTTTCATGAATGGACAGTATAATCATTTTGCTTTAATCAATCATATAATTATTTGAACTAGCACTTGTTGTAAATAGCATGTAACCTTATATGTTGGATTAATCTTCTCTTTTTCCTTAAAAGATTTGAGCATAATCATTCAATTTTGTTATTTTACTTTTCCTTTAGTTATGTGTTTTTTAAGTTGTTTATTTTTTTGAATGATAATTTTTCTTCCTAATTATCTTGAGAGTTTTACTTTATGTTTTTAAAAGTTTCATTTATTCTAATGTGAAATTTATATCCTTCCTATGTATATACATAAATAAATAGGGTATGTACAAAAAACACTATATATGAATCTTTACTTTTATTAATGAACAAATGATTTCATAATTAAAAAAAATCTAACTATGAATTTCTAGTTTTAAATAATGTACAAATGAAATACAAGGATTTAGAAAGTAAGCTTTGACTTCTACAAATAAGGATATACTGACAACTTAATTAGATGTAAGCAATTAAAATCCTATATATGATTTTTAAAAAAAATGAGTGTAAATTTATTTCTACAGACATATAAGCAATCAAAATTAATGGATGTAAAGGTTTTAAAATATAAATTAGTCTCTACAAACATGTAAGTAGACAGAAATTTTTTAATTAAAAGACTAAAGATGAATTCTTATTAACAAGAGAATGTTCTGAAAGAAATGCTCAAGTAAAATTTCAGAATTCAAATAATGATACATTCAGTAAAGGCATTCGAGTTTGAGTGTCATACCTGCACTTACCTTTCCTCTTTATTTTGAAGGAACTTGGTATTTCATCATGTCTTCATTTTGTTTCTTTAGGCCAAGTCCCCTTTCTTTTTTTTCTTCTTCTTCCTCAAGAGTTTATTTTCTCCTTTCCTTGATTTCTTGTACTCAAGTTAGTCTCAATAGTAGCATGTGTAGTGTGTGAGTGCTAAGTGTTTTGCCCCTTAGTAATTTGTCTTTAGCTTGTCTAAATATTTTCCTTACCAACTTATAAGCTAAGATATCTTTGCAAATAAAAGGGCAAAAAGCATTTAATGAAATTTCAATATTTTCAACTCTACTCTCATTTCATCGTCGCTTATGCTAATATATATGATTTTCCAAAGATGAAGATCACTTGGCCATAAAATATATTTCCAATCTCCTTTTCCATTATATCCAATTCAATCTATCAAAAGTTTGGAAGATGAGAGATGGACTACTTTTTGAAGAATACAAAGGATGACATTGTTAAGTAAGCCAAACGAATCACTAGAATTGTTTATCTAGTCTGCTCTGATACCACTTGCTGGATCCCAAAGGGTGGCTTAAGCCAAGAAGGGAGGGGTAAATTTGGTTTATGAAAATAATCATTTAACCCTCGTAAGATTATTTTCACTCTTTTTATGCTTATGTGCTTTGTAATGTAGACCAAGTGATAAAACATTAGAGAGCAAAACAACAAGTAAACAATCACACACACAAATAAAATGAGTTTTATAGTGGTTCGAGAACCCCGTCCCTACATCCACTCTTCCAAGAGCACATATTCATTGTGCCTTGAGTTCTAATATATCCTATATAATAGAAATACAATAGTGCTCTTAGCACTCTTCTAGATTCTAGCTCTAAGGGGTATAAACACATTGCTCCTAATACTCTTGTAATTTTTATGCTCTCAACAGAAACTCACTCATTTTGAAGATCACCAAAAAACTTATACACTTTTATAAAGTATTACAATGAAGCACAAGGTAAGATATGATATTTTACAGCTCTAACAATATAGAAAGATCTTTGCAAAATTTGAATTAAATGGCCATATAGATATGCAGATTGAAGCATTATAAAAGATAGATGATAGTTTAAGCTCTTAGCAATGGGTGAAAGGATTTCCATAAGGTTAAGCTCATTTGAAATATCTTCCTTCACCACCTTTGAATCGTTCCACCTTTTCTCCTTAAATAGCTTCTTCAAAATTTCAACTATTAGAGAAGATGTGCTCCATTGAATGTAGAAGTGAGAGCAGCAATGAATGAATAAGACCATTGAGATTTCTGCCATTGTAGTCCATGCCTTTCTAATTTGTCTCAATCTGCTAGATTGCCATTCTTTTACAGAGATGAAGATAAGATATTGCTAAAATGTCTTTTCTTATTTTGACTTGAGACAGCTTGAAAGCTTGTAGCACTGCTTATTCCCAAAAATGGCGACTATAGAGTCTGCATAATGAAAACATAGATGCAGATTGCCATTTAGATGCAAGTCACATGAATCAATTTTCCTCTTGATAAGTCACGACCTCTCTCTATCTACATTTGTTTGTCATAAGTTGTAGATGAATTATCCTTTAGTTTGTCTGTCTGTTGATCCTTTATAAGAGTGATTTATTTGTTTTAAGTAATAGATAAACTCTAGGTGGCACAGACGAAGTCAAATTGATTGGTAAACAGACCTTGCATTGTCTGCACGAATTCCAAGAGATTTATCTTTTAGTTGACCCTTCGTGGACATGCTTTATCTATTATAAATAACAAATGAACTCTGGGTGACACAAATGAAGTCATACTAGTTGATGGACAAATCCTCCTTCATCTCCATGAACAGAAAAAGAGTGATGTTCTTCTTTTGTTTCACATTTGTCTGTTGGAGGTGGCAGATGAATTCTATTTTGTCTTGCTTGATTAGATGAAGTGTAATATTCATTTGATGTAAGTGATAGACGAATTGCTTTACTTTGTCTTGGATGAATTGCTTTGTATCTATAGGTTTGTCTATACTAAGATTGTAGATGAATGTGCCTTTGTCTATTGAATTTCATTTGTCCAAGCAACTCTTTGTCTATGCAGCTTTGTTTATACTCACTGTGCAGCTTCTACTTCATCTTCCACTTTGTCTATCACTCTATAGAAAGTCAGTAATAGATGAATTTGATATGCAGATGAAGTTAAGCTCTTCATTTATTCTGCATTCTTTGAGCAGAAGTTTGCTTCTATAACTTATTGCTTTCTTCATTCTTGATTTGTTTGGCTTAACTCAGCCAAAGTTTTACTCTTTTGTTTGTTCATCTTGCCTTTTTGTCCTTAGACAAATCCATTCTTCTAACTTTGTTGGTTACACAAAGTTTTCTTTGTTTTGTGTATGATTGTCTAGGCAATTATTCCTTCTTTCTTCATTTGTCTAAGTGTTTGTTGAGATTGCTTCTTCTTACTTTATCTTAGACAAATCTTGTCTAGTTGGTGTAGATAGTTCAAATTTCTCGAACAACTCTGTGCTCTTTGATCATGGCTTTATCTTCAATTGCTTTTGTCTTGCATTTGTCTATGGAAGTTTTATCCTAGGCAATGCAACCTTTCTTGTTGCTTGACTTCAAAGCTTCTGCTTTCCCTGTCTACTTCTTTTCTTCCTTTTCCCTTAGCAGTTTGATCCCTTTTTGGAATGTAGCAGATATTTCTGGCAGTTTGTTGCCAATAATTTTGATCCTACTCTTAAAATTTTTCTATACTTGCTACGTTGCTAGCTTTCAGATTTATTATCAGAATGTATTTTATCCTTATATGATTTTAATGTGTTATAGAAAAAGGATAATATACATCTTTATTTAAGTAAATAATATGAAAGCTTAATAAAGTATGGTACAAATTATTATTCAATAATTTTATACATTAAAGATAATTAAGATTAAGTGCACCATAAAGCAAAGGATGAATGCTTGTATAATTAAACATTCATTAATGTTTAGTAAATTATGATTATGCATATGTTTATTATAGATTTATGCATACATATTTCTTTTCTTAATACAAATTTTGTTATAATTAAAATTAAAATCATATATAGTAATACTGATAGTAAATTCTGAACTAGAACACCTAGCCTTGAAGAAGCCTTACAAGAATTATATGTACCAATCACTAAGCTTAAGAACAATCAACGTACCATTATAAAACTTGAGCAAGTTAAGGTAAAGAATAATTCCCTTAGAAAGACCTTAACATCCACTTTATTAAGAATGAAACCAAAAAGGAAAGGTGGAAAATAATTAAAGAAACCAAATTACAATTCTGGAAGAAAACAAGGACCCAAACAGATCATGATTTGGGTACCTAAAGCAGTTGCTAATACTGTAAATGCAATTCATTCTTCTAATGCTAGATTAGTGGCACCCAAGAAGCAATGGGTATCAAAATTTTTTGCCATTAACCCACCTAGACCTATTCCCAAATGGGTACTAATGATTAAAGCATAACCTTGTTTATGCAAGTATGCTTAAGAGCCACAAGAAGAAGCATGTGGTATATTGACAGTGGTTGCTCAAGGCACATGATAAGGGAGAGGGAGCTATTCATAAAGCTTAAAGAAAAGAATAGTTAAACAGTTACCGTCGAAGATAATGGAAAAGGTAGAGAGGTTGGGATTAGTAAGTTAGGCCAACCACATTCTACTACTATTTTTGATGTTTTGCTTGTAGAAGGATTGGAACATAACCTACTAAGTGTGAGTTAGTTCTGTGATAGTGGTTACAAAGTTATGTTTGAATCTCAAGTCTGTTCAGTTTTAAATGAGTCAAACTCAGTTGTAGTACTTGGCAGAAGACATGGAAATGTATATGTTGTAGATCTTTGTAATATCCAAACCCAGTGTCTTGATGGAAGCAATGATGAATACCTATTATGGCATAGAAGATTGGAACATACCAATAAGTATGTGATTGAAAAGATGTATAATAAGGAACTTGTGATTGGCTTACCAAAACTGAAATTTGACCAAAAAGAGTTGTGTGATGCTTGCTTGAAAGGAAAGCAAGTAAAAGAATGATTCAAATCAAATAAAGAGGTATACACAACAAAACCACTTTAGTTGCTATACATAGATCTTGTTGGACCAATAAGAACTAGGAGCCTTAGAGGAAAACATTATGCACATGTCATAGTAGATGACTTTTCTAGATTTACTTTAATAATGTTTCTCACCTCCAAAGATGAGGCTTTTTCATTCTTTGAGATCTTTACCAAATGTGCACAGAATGAATAAAGCTCTCACATTATTGCCATAAGGAGTGATCATGACGGAGAGTTTGAGACTCATAGGTTCACTACTTTCTATCAAAGTAATGGGATTCTTCAAACATTCCTTGCACCAAGAACACCCAAAAAAATGGAGTAGTAGAGAGGAAAAATAGATCGTTGCTAGAGATGCAAGAATAATGTTGAGTGAATATAATATGCTTCAATATATTTGGGTTGAAGCAATGAACACTGCTTGTTATATTATAAATAAAATTTATGCTAGGCCAATATTTAATAAAACTCCATTTGAATTATATCATAGTAAGAAGCCAAATATATCATATTTCTATACTTTTGGTTGTAAATATTTTATTCTTAACAATGGTAAGGAAAAACTTGGGAAATTTTATAGTAGATCTGATAAAGGTATTTTTCTTGGATATTCCATTGTTCACAGGGCATTTAGAGTCTACAACTTGAGAAATAAGACTGTTGAGGAGTCTATCCATATTAAGTTTGATGAAAGTATTAACCCTTCAAAAAGAGTTAGTGATTTTGATGATGAGATAGGTGAACTCATAGCAGCTGTGGAGAAGATGAGACTACAAAATAAAGAAAAAGAAGCTCAACAACTGACTAGGAATAACATTGGATGAAGCAGAAAATCAACTTGAAACATTCACTAGTGAGGTAAACAATGAAGATAACACTTCTTTTCCTAGAGATTGGAGGTTCATGCATGCTCATCCTGAAAACCAGATAATTAGTGATGTGTATGACAGAATTGAACAGGATCCTCTTATCACCAAATATGTGGTAATTTTGCCTTTATTTCTCAACTAGAGCTAACTTGCATAAAACAAGCATTAGAAGATAAAAATTAGATTATAACTATGTAAGAAGAATTGGACCAGTTTAAAAGAAATAATGTGTGGACATTAGTTCTAAGACTAGATCTTCAATCTATTATAGGAACCAAATGAGTCACTAAGAACAAATTAAATGAATCTAGAGTTGTCGTAATAAATAAGGTAAGATTAATAACAAAGGGGTGCTATCAAGAAGAAGGGATTGATTTTGAGAAGTATGCCCCTGTTGCTAGTATAGAAGCCATTAGCATGTTACTTACTTTTGCATCCTTTATGAATTTCAAGCTATATCAGGTGGAT
The DNA here is from genome assembly GCA_036873735.1 of Pouteria campechiana. Lineage (NCBI taxonomy): Eukaryota > Viridiplantae > Streptophyta > Magnoliopsida > Ericales > Sapotaceae > Pouteria > Pouteria campechiana. Next base: position 13,950 of record JAYJMB010065602.1, read on the forward strand.
GTTAAGAGTGCATTCTTGAATGGGTTCATAAATGAAGAGGTTTATGTAGAACAACTGTTAGGATTATTGTATAATTTTGATGACGTCAAAACTTGCCAAAGACTTGATTTATGCAAATGATGCTTGAAATGGAGAAATATATGCTTGGATTTTAAGTGCTTTATTGGGATATCATTTACGCAAGCGTATACATCTTGATCCATATTATGTTCAACTTTATTTATCATTCTATAATTCTTTGGATCATATGCTAATGTGCTTTAAAAAGTATATGCATACTTTACAACTTATGCACATCTCATTTGAATAATTATATTATGATCAAATTAACAAGTAATAAAAGTGCAGAAATTTCTTAGTACATAAGTGCTGCTATAGGAATTTTGCTATGGTAAAATGCTACAGTAGCTACTACAGTGCCAAACAAAGTAAAATTGCTTAGACAAAGCTACTAAGATAAATTGCTATGCTATAGTGACCTATGGATGAATCAACTACAGTTACCTTCAGACGAATCTGCTATAGTAATCGTCGGATATTTGCTACAGTACCTACGGACAAATTGCTATAGTAAACAACTATAGTACCCTTTAGACGAATCTACTATAGTAGCTGTTAGACGATCTATAGTGCCTGTTAGACTACATGGGGGCAAATTGCTAGACGAATTACTACAAAAATGGCTACAGACAAATAGGCAAATGATCAATTCGTTTGTAACTAACTATGGACAAAGAGGTGCTACAGTGACTTGCTACAACAATTCTGTTGTGGTAACTTGCTACGTTGAAAAAATATCTTGCAATAATCTTCTTCAAAGTGGTCCACAACTTGTTGAAGGAGAATAAAATACTTAAGAGTTCTAATTGCTAAACAAGAATCAAACATTGAGAAACTAATTCAAATTTCCAAGTGCATGATTGTAGACATTTGCTATTACCATCTGGCACATTTCAGAAAGTTTTGAGTTATAGAGATTTTGAAATATGTTCAAAGATGTCAATCTAAATACTTTATTCAAAATCTCACACTATCCAAAGAAATGGTAGAAAGGCAGTAGATGGAAGAAGAAAATCAGAAAGCAAACATATTTGTCTGGTAATAAAGTAGTCCAAATTTGTCTGGAATTAACTACAGACAAAGCAGGAGTTGAAGAAATTTTGTCTAGCTGGAAATAGACTTCGACAAAGAAGAGCCTTTATCTAATATTAACTTCAGACAAATGTAATGAAGCACTAGACAAAGTGGAGTGGCTAAGTTTGTAAGAATTTATTATCTTCTTTTTAGAATTATGAAACAGTCAGAGCTGCAGTATCTTCTCACCTGTTAGTTACCTGAACAAGCTATTCACCTTCTTCTATGTTAAGGTCAGCAAATAGCTCTAAGCATATGAGAATTAATTAGAAGATGACATTTTCAAATGGGAGATTGTTAGAACAATCTTCTCCATTTATTCTTGCTCATCTACCTTCGTCTCTGCATTCAATGAAGATCATCTTCCTCCAATGGTCAAGTTTTTAAGAGAGCTATTTAAGGGGAAGAGGTGGGATGATTCATAGGTGGTGAGGGAATATTTTTCAAGAGCCTAAATATACTACTAAACCTTACACCCAAGGCCAAGAGCTTTATCTTCTAAATATCTATTCAAAAGCTTCATCTTCAAATCTTTAAGGCCTTATTCTTCACACATTAAGGGAAAAACTTCTATAACACAGAGAGCCACTCAAATCTTTAACCTAAATAATTATTTATCAAAATTAATATAGTAATAATGTAAATCCTAAAACATACATACTTACCCACAACCCAAGATCTGGGTAGAATCATGATGGCAATAATTCCAATTAACTTATATACAATTCATCACAATATTAATATGACATGCCATTCTATCTATTATACATCAATGGAAATCTATAAATACAATCAGCTAGCTACCAATACATAATGAAATTTATATTTATAATTCATAATATTATGAAGAATAAGTCTTCAATCTTGCTCAATAATCCCAATCATATTTGGGAAATCTTCACCTAGCCTATCAGCTAAAAAAAAATAAATAAGAAGGCGTGAGTCTGGGCAACTTAGTAAGTAGGCATGTAATAACAAAATATAATCAATAATCCACATACATGATATTCAATTTCAACAACAAACTAAATTAATGCTCAATATTGTTGTACCTCAAACATTACCACTTCATCATCACAATTACCAATTTTCATAAATTACACATACTATTCAATGGGATGTTCGTCATCCCATTCAATAAACAACCATACATATGAATAATAATCATAAGATGAATATCAATAATCCAAACCAAGGGATATCCACTATCCTAACAAATTAAATACAGCAATCTTCAACACATATGGAACGTTCACAATCCCCAACCAAAAGAATCATGCCCAGATACAGTCAAATGGGATTTTCATCCCCAAACATACAATATAATTAATCAAGGATGGGCACCTACTTACCTCAAGTTCTTAGCTCCAAACTATTCCTTCAACTCTATGCCTTTTCATCCTTCTTAAATCATCCTGTATAGAGAAAAATCTCATTCATTACAAATATAACTCAAACTAATTTCTTCTGAACCAATGAGTATGCTTTATGACTAAACCCATATCTCAATAGAGTATCTCAATTAATTTTTATATGTAACTATATGGAATCCAAATCTTTATATAATATAATTATCGTGCCATTAACTTCACTAATCAAAATAAACTAGTTAGTTAAGTCTTTGACTCACCCAATCTGTCACTTAATCATTTTAAAGTCAAAATCCTTTTTAACCCATTTTGGGTTCTTATTAAAAAATCAGATTTTTCATTCCCAAACAACTCAAACAAATCTCAAAATAATTTAGTTTATGTCTTAATCATTTTTCCCATAATTATTACTTATAAACTACCAAATTGGGCAAAAATTACTATTCATAGATTGGGTAGAAACCCAAGCAAGCCAAATCCATGGTTTATTATGTCCAAATCACTATAATCAAACCATGTAACCATTTTCCCTATGATTTCTATATCAAATTCATCATTTTCTCAAAAAATTTCTATTCACAGACACCCTAATAACCTCAAAATTCAATTTTTATGCCCAATTCAATTCTAACATATTATTAAGCATATTTAAATGATTTGCCCCATGATTTATACAATATACATCATGACATTTCTTCCAAAAATCATTGTTCAAGGAATTTATAAAACCCTAGCTTAGCAAAAACAAAAATTTGAATGGGAAAAATCATCTTATAAGAGATTCCCAGCATTGCTTCCATTCATGGATGAAAATCCAAGCCCAAAGTTCCAATTAGCATCATCCATTTGCACCAAACAATGTCTTTTTTGGTAATCCATGAATCCAATAGTTGGGTTTTATCATCTTCTTCAAGAAATAATGGGTTCATACTTAGAATAGGAATTCTCTAGCTAATTCATGGTGGAATCATGCTAAACGGAGTCTAAGACATGATTTTGAGGCCTGGGAGAAAAATAAAAATAGAAAATAATGAAATGAAATGGGTTTGACGGTTAAAAAGTCATTTTTTTACAATGCTGTCATGTGTCAGCAGACTCTTACCGTGATAGGGAAAAGCCTTACTGCGGTAAGGTCTTGCTGGATGGCCAAAATAGGAAATTTTGGGACCTTACCGTGGCAGAAAATGACCTTGCCGTGACAAAAAAATGACCTTGCTGAGGTAAGGAAAAATCTTACAACAGTAAGCTCTCACTCTTACTAGATGCCAAAAAAGTAATTTTATAGAGTCTTACTATGGCAAGCTCTTTTTGTCTGACATAGTGATAGCATCTCGATCATAATGTTTGCATAAGATGTTTAAATGACCTAATTTTTGAGGCATTGGAAAGATAACTTCAAGGGCTACAACTGTTATGTTAACCAATTTTTCTAAATAAGCCCACAAATATGTCAAGAAGTTCCATACAAGTTGATCTATCACATGCATCTTTTTATTTTTTAGTCATTTAGAAAATCTTTGGTATATTAATAATAAATTTCTCATATGACATCAGAATTAAGTGATTATTTTCCATTGGATAGATAATTTCATGACATACAACTTTCATATTGAACACATTTTCAAATTAGTCCATTATCTATGTCCAAATTCAATCATCATAAACCTTTTTTTCAAATTCAGCTTTTACATTTATGAAAAACCACCATAGCCCCATTTTATATAAAACACTTCAAATCTCCCAATAATAACTTCTCACATATCACATACATGAAATAAGACTTGTTTATGCTATTACCACTTTATTTGAAGTCAATTTCTAAAAAATCACTCATCTAGTTGTTTTTAACCAAATTTCTTTAATTTTTTCTGCTATAATGACTTCACATGCCATTTTTATTCTAAAATGCATGCAAATCTTAAACCAATATTCCCCACACATCACACACATGAAACAAAATATGTTCATGCTATTTTCCATCTCATTTGAGGTCAATTATCAAAAATTACCTATTCAGTTCATTTTAACCAAATTTTTTATCATAAGTAACTCCATATGCCATTTTCATTCCAAGTTACATCCAAAACTCAAACTAATGTTTTACACACATTACACTACACATAATAACTATCTGAGGCCATTCACATTGATCATAGATATGCTTTTCCCAAATTCACTATTTCAGTTCTTTTTATGGAACATTCAACTCAATGATTTAAAATTGAAAGAGCGTCTCTAAAGTTCAATTTAAAACCTCATACATGTCACGTTATGCTTAATAAGCATGTTTCATTAGTCGCTAAAGCCATATACATGACTTAACTAAAAATCACTACTTGGGTCAATATCACTCAAAACTACTACCGAAGTCACTCTCTTTATTCAATTTAGTTTTCCATAACAAATTTCTTTATAAAATACTTTATATTACCTTAATTCTTCACTTTACTGTAATGCAAAAATTTTTTCCCAAATTTCAATACCACAGGTGTTACATTCTCCCCTTCTTACAAAGAGTTTCATACTCGAAACTTTTAGTGCTATTGATTCTTGTTATTTCTTTAAGTTTGCTAATCAATATACACAAACATATCCTAGTAATATTCATATTTCATTACTCATAACTCATATCAGCTTTTCCTCAGAACTTTCATCATATGGGATTCACAATGACAATGCTACTATAATATTCACATATGATCATTTATAATGCCCATTTATGTATCAATGGGTAACCATATTTATAGTAACCATTAAATGATACTCAACGTTCAAAATTTACAATTCATTATATCTCAAGGCCATTGTTATTTAGTTAACTAGCCCATGTCATGCTAAAAGTTTTCCAGTGCATTAACCAATCTATTTCACTCATGCAAATGGAACTACTATCGTGTGGCCTATATAAATCAATGTATCTATACTTTCATTTGCCTGCTTTCAACCAATACCATGCTCAAGAGGCTACATCAAAGTGGACTCAGCGATAAACAAAGCAGTCTAAACTACAATTAAGTGGCAACCACAATCAAACCAAGTGGACTCAACTCCCTTACAACTTGGTGTATTCTAGTCCATTTCTGCAAGTATCTTGCCTTTAGTGCAACTAAGGAGCTACAAGTTCTCCATCCACATACAATAGGCTAATCAAACCTCTTCGCCATGAAAGGCAACATTAAACAAATAAAGCTCGAAGAAGGGCGGGATCCCAAACATCCAAAGTAGCCAACCTGGCAATTATCCAAAACTCAAATATACAATGATCGAATTCGAGTAAGCATCCAAACTTTAAACACATATTAATCCAATCCAAGAGGCATCCAAATCCTAGCATGAACCTCAATCATACATCCAAGCCTCAATCAAATAGCCAATTTCCAAATACTAATCACATAATCATATATTCAAATCTTAATCAAATAATCAAGTCTAGAAAATTACCAAACCTAGCCATACCTTACTCAAATAACCAAATGTTCAAACCTTAATCAAATAATGTAATATCAATTAGGAAAATATCTAAACTCAATCAAATTATCAAACGTTCAATCTTTATCAATACTACACAACTAATTTGGCTCAAATCATAGTCAAATGACCAAACTCAAACAAAACCTTCACAATATCCATTCCTTTGTCCCATCTCAACACCATACAAATCTCCAATCCTTCACTATTGAATAAACTCAAATTTGCATGGGGCACATCATATCATTGCACATTGCAATTACACGAAATTTCATTCATTATATAACTTACTCAATATATCGATCCATTCCCAAAACAAATATTTATATTCAATTATATAACAATTGTATTCTAACTACTATCCAAATCCTGATATGCATTCCCATTCCACACATTAAATCAACTTACAAAGTGTTTTTCATAGTAACTTTCAATCATACTTATGATGGAATGCAAAGTAAAGTAACATCAATAATTTTAAATTCAATATTTCTCATGAAATCAAACAATTGAGATAGTCATTATCACTTACAACTGTCTCATAGAATCAAACAAATGGGATAGTCACTATCCCTTAACCAATTCATTCAATTCAATTAATCACAAGCAAAGTTATTCAACTATATAGAAATATGTCATTCCTCATAACCAAAATCTATGAAGGATTCCTCAAATTCCAAACATATTATTCCTTACAAAACTCTTTCAATTCAGTGGTAAATACATATTTGAATAAACAAGTACATTGCTATAGCATGTCATATTCAATTAAAATAATCAAATAACCAGCAAGGTCCATACAACCATTTAATCCAAAGGAATCCAATGATTCTATTATAATTCAACTAAATAAACAAACTTAATTTCAATTTCTAACAATTTTCCCTATACTTTCATAATTATCATCATTTCATATTCACATGACCTGGGAAACAATTAACAATTTAAACATCCAATAAGATGCATATAAACATCACCACGCTTCACTATGCTACTCTAATCATAATAAATTTCATATCATCAACTCTATACACAACCAAATCATCTTTGTGCTATCAAATCATATTCATTTCCTTTGAAAATCCTCTATGTCATACCATAACCATTCATATGAACAACACTCATATTAAATGAAATTTATACAAAAATTCAAAGTATCTCTTTTCCCTAACTCACTCCCTTAACATACTTCTAATGTTCTTCCATATTTTCCATTTCAATGTTCTTTCATATTTCTCAAAAGTTCATATACTCTTATTGGCATGTTATTATCTATTTCTAATAAAACTCAATGTCATCATAGTTCTGGACTCCTTTCTCAACTTAAACTTATCACACATATAAGTTATTGGGCTCTGAAACCATTCTATCATGCCCCGCCTTTCGAGGCTTGACTTATCATTTTACACGGGGATTTTACCTAAATTTGCCTACTTTTAGGGTGGGGTGCTCAAGTCTCATTGTGGAACTCAACTAGTTTCTACAGAAAAATGGATAATGTATCCCCTAAATTATTAGAGTTTAACTTGTACAATTATTTATCAAAATTAATATAACCACAATGTAAATTCTAAAACACACACACTTACCCATAGCCCAAGATCTGGGTAGAATCATGATGACAGTAACCACAATTAACTAGTATACAATTCATCTACAATATTAATATAACATGTCATTCCATCTATTATACATCAATGGAAATCTATTAAATATAATCAACTAACTACTAATACATAACAAAATTTATATTTATAATTCATAATATTATAATGAATAAGTCACTAATCTTGCTTAACATCCCAATCCATATTTTAAAAATCTTCACTAGGCTTGTCAGCTAAAAAAAATAAATAAGAAGGCGTGAGTCCGGGCAACTCAATAAGTAGGCATGTAATAACAAAATATAATTAATAATCCACATACATTATATTCAATTTCAACAACAGACTAAATTCATGCTCAATATTGTCGTATCTCAAACATTACCACTTCATCATCACAATTATTGATTTCCATAAATTACATATACTATTCAATGGGATGTTCTTCATCCCTTTCAATAAACAACAATATATATGAATAATAATCATACGACGAATATCAATAATCCAAACCAAGGGATACCCACTATCCCAACAAATTAAATACACCAATCTTCAACATATATGGGACGTTCATAATCCCCAACCAAAACAACCATGCCCGGATACAATCAAATGGGATTTTCATCCCCAAACATACAATATAATTAATCAAGGTTGGGCACCTACTTACCTCAAGTTCTTAGTTCTAAACTATTCCTCCAACTCTACGCCTTTTTATCCTTCTCAGATCATCTTGTACAGGGTAAAATCTATTCATTACAAATATTGCTTGAACTAATTTCTTCTGAACAATGAGTATGATTTATGGCTAAAACCATCTCTCAATAAAGAATCTCAATTAATTTTCATATTTAACTATATGGAATCCAAATCTTTATATAATATAATTATCATCCCATTAACCTCACTGATCAAAATAAACCAATTAGTTAAGTCCTCAACTCACCCAATTTATCACTTAATCATTTTAAAGTCAAAATCCTTTTTAACCCATTTGAGTTATTGTCCAAAAATTAGATTTTTCATTCCCAAACAACTCAAACAAAATTCCAAAATAATTTAATTTATGTCTTAATCATTTTCTCCATAATTATTACTTATAAACTACCAAATTGGGCAAAAATCACTATTCATAAATTGGGTAGAAGCCCAAGCAAGCCAAATCCATGGATTATTATGTCCAAGTCACTATAATCAACCCATTCAACCATTTCCCTATGATTTCCATATCAAATTCATCATTTTCTCTAAAAATTTCTATTAACAGAAATCCTAATAACCTCAAAATCCAATTTTTATGCCCAATTCAGTTCAACATATTATTAAGCATAGTTAAATAATTTTTCCCATAAGTTATACAATATACATTATGAAATTTCTTCCAAAAATCAGTATTCATAGAATTTATAAAACCCTAGCTAAGCAAAATAGAAATTCAAATTGAAAAAATCATCTTACCAGAGATTCCCAGCATAGCTTCCATTCATGAATGAAAATCCAAGCCCAAATTTCTAAGTAGCATCATCCATTTACACAAAACAACGTCTTTTTCTCCAATCCATGAATCCAACAGTTGGGTTTTATCATCTTCTTCAAGAAACAATGGATTCTTACTTAAAATAAGGATTCCCTAGCTAAACCATGGTAGAATCATGCTAAATGGAGTCTAGGGCATGGTTTGAGCTTAGAAGAAAAATAAAAATGGAAAATAATGAAATAAAATGGGTTTGGGGGTTAAAAAGTTGAGTTTTTACGGTGCTTTGGTGTGTCAGCAGACTCTTGCCGCTGCAGGGAAAATCCTTGTCGTGATAAGGTCTTGCTAGACGGCCAAAATAGGAAGTTTTGGGACCTTACCATGGTAGAAAAATGACCTTGCCTCAACAAGGAAAATTCTTGCCATGGCAAGCTCTCACTAGATGCCAAAAAAGTCATTTTCTGGAGTCTTGTCAAGGCAGAGAAAATCTTTGCCGTGGCAAGCTCTTTCTGTCCAATATAGTGACAATATTTTAGTCATAACGTTTGCATACGATGTCCAAATGACCTGATTCATAATTCATTGGAAATATAGCTTCAAGGGATACAACTTTTATGTTAATAACATTTTCTAAATAAGCCCACAAACATGTCAAAAAGTTCCATGAAGTTGACCCATCACATTCATCTTGTTATTTTTCAATCATTTGAAATATCTTTGGTATATTAATCATAACATTCTCATAAAACATTGGAATTGAGTAATTTTTTAATTGGATAAATAATTTCATGAAATACAACCTTAATGTTGAATACAATTTCAAATTAGTCCATTATCTATGTCCAAATTTAATCGTAATAAACCATTTTTCCAAATTCAGCTTTTATACTTATTAAAAATTACCATAGCCCCATTTTATATAAAACACTTCAAATCTCCCAATAATCACTTCTCACACATCACATACATGAAATAAGACTTGTTTATGCTATTTACCCTTTATTCAAAGTTAATTTCTAAAACATCACTCATCCAGTTGTTTTTAATCGAATTTCTCTGAATTTTTTTGCTATAATGACTTCACATGCTTTTTTTTTCTTAAATGCATCCAAATCTTAAACCAAGATTCCCCACACATCACATACATGAAACAAAATATTTTCATGCTATTTTTCATTTTATTTGAGTTCAATTATCAAAAATCACCTATTCAGTTCATTTTAACCAAAATTTTTGTCATAAGTAACTCCATATGTCATTTTTATTCCAAGTTGCATCCAAAACTCAAACTATTGTTTTACACACATTACACTATAATAATAACTATCTTAGGCCATTCATATTGATTATAGATATGCTTTTCCTAAATTCACCATTTCAGTTCTTTTTGCGGAACAATCAACTCAATAATTCAAAATTGAAAGAGTGTCTCTAAAGTTCAATTTAAAACCTCATACATGTCACATTATGCTTAATAAGTATGTTTCATTAGTTGCTAAAGTCATATACATGACTTAACTCAAAATCACTACTTGGGTCAATATCACTCAAACTACTACTGAAGCCATTCTGTTTGTTCAATTTAGTTTTTCATAACAAATTTCCTTATAAAATACTTTGTATTACCTCAATTCTTCACTTTACCATAATACAAAAAATATCCCCCAAATTTCAACACCATAGGCATTATAAAAACTCAAACCCAAACTCAATTATATTCTCTTATTGTCCATACTTAATCAATTTACTCATTTATTTTTGATATGATTTCATTTATATATGAATACAATATTAAATTTTAATTTAGAACAACCTAAATCAAATAATCTCATGATACAAAACCAAAACATAAATTGAAACATAATTTTTAAGACACATGGGAAGAAGGAAACATTCGTATAAGAAGCAAAAAGTTTAAGTAGTGAATGATCTATTTGAAACAATGGAGTGTATTCTATTTTGTTGAGCAGTCTAAATTCTTAATTGCATACTATCTCATAATAGAAAGGAATTATACTAATTTTGCTAATGAAAGAAAAAGTGCAAGAATCTCTCAATTGTATGCTGGAAAAGCTTGAAATGAGCACATGGAAGAAGAAGAATGATGAGAAATCAAAATCATCTTCTCAATCTACAAACTTTAAGTTGAGGAAAGAAAACCAAGAGGTAAAATGAAAACTCAAGACTGACAAGATCATTTATGGGCTTAAATGCATAAATCAAGAAAATAAGTGACGAAGGAGATAAGTGTAAGCCCTTGAATTTTGGTATAATACCGTATTAATAATTCAGGTATAGTAATGAGTGAAGTTTGGTAAGTTT
>JAYJMB010065613.1:0-22782 GCA_036873735.1 Pouteria campechiana
TCTTCACCTATTAATTAGTAATTAACATATATCCTCATCATCCTCACATTAATATAGATATTTCATCCATTTATATATTTTTTTTAATAAAATGCCTCAAAAATTCAATTTTACATTATGCCGCATTGTAAAAATTGCTAAAACTTTACAATAGTGAACATTTACGTTTTTGAAATTTTCAGGGTATTACATACTGCAAGTAAAGCAAACAAAGGATGGAATTCTTATCTATCAAGCTAAATACACAAAGGAACTACTGAAGAAATTCAATCTTAAAAATGGAAGAAAATATGAAACTCCAATTAGCACTTTCATCAAATTAGACAAAGATGAAAAGGGTAAATCTATTTGTCAAAAGCTTTACAAAAGCATGATATGATCTCTATTGTATCTTATAACTAGTAGACCAGACATTATGTTTAGTATATACATGTGTGCTAGATTTTACTCAGATCCTAGAGAATCACATATTATTGCTATTACAAGAATCTTTAAATACTTCTTAAACACTCCAAACCTTGGTTTATGGTATCTGAAAGGTTCAAATTTTGAGTTAGTTGGATACTCTAATGCTAATTTTGCCAGTTATAAGTAGATAGGAAGAGTACCTTAGGGACTTGTCAGTTTCTTGGAACAACAACTAGAAGACCATGGTTTGAAATTTGCCATTCGATGTGACAATATAAGTGCTATAAATCTGACAAAGAATCCTATTATGCATTCTAGATCTAAGCAAATTGAAATCAAGTACCATTTCATTGGAGATCATGTCCAGAATCATAATGTTTGTTTATAATTTGTACAAACTAAAAAGCAGTTAGCAAACATTTTAACTAAGTCACTCCTAGAGGAGAGATTTTGTATGATTAAGAGGAAATTAGGAGCGATAGATCCATTTATATAATAAAAATATGTTGATCATCACTTTATGTTTGCATTCATATGATCTGAATGATTACCTTAATTGTTGAATGCTATATATGTGTCTATATGTTGTGTTAGTTAAAACATTTGAAACATAGCCTTTTAGAACACAAACTCTAACTCTATGAAACGTCACTTCATATTATCCATTTCATGTCTGAAATCCTATTTCCAAACACAGCTTTTTCATGTCTGAATCACATTTTAGACTTTGTGAAATCCTATTTTCAAACACAATCCTCCATGTCCGAAATCATAATTCCATATTTAAACATATCTTTTCTATGTTTGAAACTTCAAGTCCTATTGATTATCTTCTTAAAATGCTTAAACTCCCATTTTCGAGACTAAGTCTCATTTTCTCGCAAGAATTAAAACGTTCCACGCTGGCGTATTTATCCCTTAGCCAACTTTAACAAACATTTATTAAAGATTTTATCGAGAATATGATGGAACCTCATAGAAGACCCCTAGTAATTGCCCTGCTATTAGCAGTAATGCATATTTAACTCATCTTCACCCATTCGCTGCTAAGGTAAGAGTGAAAACTTGAGAAAACCTAATCTGTGCAATAGAGATAATGAGCAAAGATAGAAAAAGTGAGGTATGTACAAAAGAAAATTCATTAAAGAAAAATAAAGTGGATAGAGTAGTGGTTGAGATGTTTTGGATTAGAAATAGTTCTTCTATTAGATTTGCTAGATTTCATGATGTTTCTGAAGAAGAAGATAGGGAGCTTAAATGGATATCTATAAGAAATTTCATGTTCTTTGGAGATTATGAAGATCATCTTTATGCAAGTCCAAAGGCTAGACTATCCAAGTTACCATCTTTTAAGGCCGAAGACTAGGAGGGAGAAGCAACATTAGGAGCAACCCCTTTCTTCCTTGTCCAAAACTTCGAGTCCTCTGATGTAACCTTCAAATATAATGGACGCATGCCTATGCATGATTTCAAATGTTTTGATGAATCATAATCGAGCTCCACCATAATCTATTTGCTCCCACCTTTTCTTCCATCCATCCCATTTCTATTATACCTCTTCACTATTACATAAGTACTCCATTTGTACTAAAATATATTTGAGTGTATCTCTATTTGTAACTCTGTTTATATTGAAATAAAATGTAATTTCTTTTTATGCTAATTTTGTATATTTCATTAGATGATTTCCATTATAACTTTTTGATAATGACAAAAGGGAGAGAAATAAAGAGAAAACTGGAGTAAATCATAATGCATTTATTCAAGGGGAGATTAAAAGTTAGGGGAGCTATGCTATGTATGATTTATCCATATTTAGCTCTCATGCATGTTCATGTTTCACCTATTTAAAAAGTAATTCACTCAGATGTTTTGTCATCATTAAAAAAGGGAAGATTGTTAAACTAAACCTCATTACTAGGCTTGATTTTGATGATGAACATATTTAACTAGCTAAGTTTTGATGAAGAGCAAAAGCACATGAGTGAAAGTTTAAGCTACTGATCATTATTTCCCAAGTATGTATTAATGAATAATATATTAAAAAAATAGCATAAGTGTACAACACATACAAGACTATACCAGAGACAAGATCCACAAGCCTATGAGGAAGAAAATGTAAATACTCAAATAAGAAAGAATGACACTGAAACTTTGAAGACAAGTGTAGAAAATAACTTCCTAATATGCCTTAATGCACTACCAAACTAATTATGACAAGTGCCCAAAGTCGGAGGGAAACAAGGTCAAAATGGAGAAAATAATCTAAGTTCTGGACTCAAGCAAAGAATCGAACATTCAAGAAGCAAGTTCAGACACCACGTGACCAATCTCAAACATTGAATTAGTTCAGATATTGTTGAACAAGAACCCAAGATGCTGGAAGTACAAAGCCATTTTTTGGATAAAGAACCCAGACTCGGACATTGTTAAAGGCAGAAGGAAAAAACCAAGTATGTCTAAAAGTCCAAATTCAAAAGTCTCAGGTGCTAAATTCCAGACATTACTATTGTTGAAGAGGCATGTCTAAAATGTTAACTTCCAACATAGCCAACTCATTTCTGTTGAATCAAACCACTTTACTAAGCTTGATTTTGATGATGAATATATTTAACTAGCCAAGTTTTAATGATGAGCAAAAAGCATATGAGTAAAAGTTTAAGGTACTAACTATTATTTCTAAGTATGCAGCAACAGATTATAAGTTAGTGAAATAACATAAGTTGATAATGCATATAAAGATCATATCAAAGACAAAGATCTGCAAGCTTATGAGGAAGAAAATGTAAATTGATAAGCTCATAATATATTATATTTTTATATCTAAATGTACATATTTAAGATCTTCTTTTAATATATGTTTAGTGGTTTATATTGACATTTAAGTGAATATTGCACTTAAAAGAGTTTGTTTTGTTACAAACATAAAAATCTATAAAATGAAACTGAAGATTACAAAAGGAGTCACTTTAAAGCGATTTCTAGGATTGATGGAAGCAAATTTGAAAAATGTGTTTAACATAAAAGCTTTAGCCTTTATTCTTATCTTTCCAATTCATCAAGAATCATATGATTCTGAGTTTATATGAGAAATTTATAGCTAAAAAAGTGCAATGTCTCTAGAGCTTTACAATTGTGCTAATTCATCTAACAAAAGGTGTTACTTTGAGGCCCCATGACTCATAAAAGATGGATGATTCAAAAAAAAATTATCAACGTGAAAGTTGTATCCCTTAAAATTATCTATTCAATGTAAAAAGAATTATGTAATTTTAAATTTTTATGAGAAAGTTATAATCAAAATACTAAAACTATTCAATATGAAAGTTGTATCCCTTGAAATTATCTATTCAATGCAAAAAGAATCATGTAATTCTAACGTTTTATGAGAAAGTTATAATCAAAATACTAAAACTATTCAAGAACTGCTTCATCTATAGAAAGTAGAGATTCATCTATAATAAGTAGAGATTTTCTAAGATGAATTGCAAGAAGGAGAACTTTATTTATAGACTAACCATATATAAATTAGATTTGTCTGAGACAAATTAGATTCATCTGTAGCAAGGCTACTTGTCTGTAGACTAACAAGAGATGAATTTTACAATATAGAGATGCAAGAAATAGTTTGGATGAAATAAAAGTGCAATACATGAAGATTTTAAATATGATGAAGTACTTTTGCATTCCAAACTAAGAAATCAACAATGTGTTTAAAGTATTTTTAGTAGTTGGGTACCATAATAACCAACTATTGGAGTTATCTTTGGAGGCTGAATTTTCTACATAAGTGTTAGTGCAATCTTTAGAAGTCAAAGATGTCAAATTGAAGGCTGATTTCTAGGAGTAAAAGTGTTACAATTTAAGAAGTTATCTTTGGAAACTAGGACATGTAGCCACTTAGTTCATTTTGGAAGACAGAGTTATTTTTAGAAGTGGATCGTTACGCATAAAGAAATTGCAATTTGTGGAGGAGTTCTACTAAAACTATACTGCTTGGGTTATTTAAGGACATCCAGAACAAAGTTCAAGAAGAGACGAACATAGTTTAGCATAGACAGTGGGACGAGGAGAAGAGCTTAGAGTAAGAGATTATCAGAGAAAGCTGGTATAACTTTTATATTCTATTTTTCTTTCTCTCTAGTTCATCTTCTATTTTTGAATCAACATTCAAACTTGGATTATGATGATGTTTATCAATTACTCAGTTGGTTTTAATTCAACTATGAATACTAGCAATGAAGCTTGCGTTGATATTTGATTTTTGAGTTAAATTATCTTCTTCCTCATTATTTCTTCTTTTCTAAGCTTAATGTCTATATGTGGTTAGCTATCATATGCATGAATTGAGATTCTTAATTTATACTAGAGAGAGATGAATTAGGAATAGACTCTTGAATTGAAGAGCATATGATGCAATGAAATCTAGAGATAGCCATTATACATGTGCAATCCATATGAGTATGACCTTACGAGCGCATATAGTACACTTGAATGCTTAAGCTAAATGGGTTTATTGATTTGGATTTGCATGGAGACATAGTAAATCACTTTAATAGGTACACCTATCATAATACTTGAGAAATGGTAGTAAATACTTTAGTAAATCCAATTGACAATGAGAGAAATGATAATTTACTCAATCCAATTCATTAATGCAAGTGGATTTGCTAGGTGAAGTTGAATCCCTAGATATTTCATCCATTAATCTTTTTTCTTTTGCTCTTACGATTTGTTAACTTCATTATTTTGTTTAGATATAATTTTATAACATTTGTTGCAATTCATTCAATCAAATAATACTGATTTGATATAAATTTAGTACTTATTGTGTAACAACATACTTTCTTGTGAGAACAATACACAACTCAACTCATCGATATTACTTGTGATCGTGTATACTTTCACAAAATTAAACATAAATGCTCAAATAAAAAAGAATGACATTGAAACTTTGAAGAACGGTTTGTGAAACAACTTTCAAACATGCCTCAAAGTAAATTTAGGGTTTTCATTCTCATTCGCCAATTCAACTTTTCTAAATTTACAATATGAAAATTTTTAAAAATTGCAAAACAACCCCTTATTTTGCATATTTATCTTTCAATCGGTAAATTCTCACACATGCTTCATTCTAATCAAGTTTCTCAACCATTCTACTTCATGATTTGCATGATTAAACACATTAATCATCAATAATTATTCACAACATGTTCCACATTATCTTCATAAAATAAATAGCCCCTAATTCCATGATTGTCAATTTAATCTTCATTCTAATGTAATTTCATATCAGTCTTATCATATACAACACATAAATCATTGTTAAATTCATGGATTATATTCATCACATCTTTAACTAAGTAAATAGTCCTAAATTTCACATATTTCATGAAATTAATTAGGATTTTTTATTCTAATATTATTTCCTCTTAATTTTATATGAATTTATCATTCAAAACATCTCAACTAACCTCTTTTTCTAGGATTCAATGATACCTACGAATTTCATCTTCAATGGTAACCCTAATTGCAAAGATCCTTAATTAATCTCCCACACATCATAAAGATCTTATCAATCATGATTTACAATATCAAAATAAATCAAAATAATGAAATTAAACTCACCTTTTTGTCTTGAAAAAATCAACAATATTATTTTTCACTTTTAACCAGTTTTGCCCACTTGATTTTGATGAATACTTGATGAAAAATCTTGCTGTAACCTTGCTACCTTTTTGGATTGACTGGAGGAAATTTTTATTGGAGCATTTGGGGAATGAATTCACGTTGAGATGGGGAGAAGAGGGTTGTTTACATTGAATGCCTTGTTGTTGACGTGAGCTCCATTCTATACAACTTGCGTTAACTCTATTATTAGAAATTTTAGACATCTTACAACCCACACATAGCAGATTTAGAATGCAGCTTGCGTACATAATGTTTTAGGCAATTGGACAACAATTGGACTCCTTCAATTACCTATAAACCTAATGTAAATTTGGATAAAATATATGTTAATAAATTCACATTATTTATATCTCATGCAAACTAAATTTTCATGCAATTAAATTATAATCTTGGACAACAATATAAACACCCTTGACCATACTTAAATTGGATAGCAACTTGACCATTAATTAACTTCCAAATTTCATCATCAATTTAACACTCAAATTTCACATTATCCCTCTTTGCATTATAATCAACTTGGAAGTAATTTTTAATATACATAGAGGCTTATTCATCAAAGTTGGTCAACATAAAGGTTGTATCTTTTATTTTTGTCTTTCCAAAGAATCAAGAAATACTACATTCTGAGTTTATATGAAAAAGTTATAGCTAAAATATTATAACTATCTCTAATTCAAGAGGCGTCACTTTATGTGCCCCATGACTCAAAATATAAGCTTAATCGGAACAAGTAGTCAACATAAAAATTTTAGCCCTTGCAATTATCTGAACAATTCAAAAAGAATCACTCAATTGTAAGTTTAAATGAGAAAGTTATAGCTAAAATACGAAAATTGCTTTAGAAAAATGAAAATTTTGGAGATCACATTAAATTTCATTCCGAAAATCATATTAAATTTTCTAATTTACATCATTAATCTTCCTGTCTCATCATCATGCTAATTACTCCTAACCATGTGTAAATTAAATAACAATTAGGTACCAAATCAATGCACTAAAATTCAACAATATATCTCTCATGTTTCATGTAATAATTTGACAATAATTTGATTAATTTTGTTCACATCAATTTAACCTGCTTTCCTAGTAATTCTCATGATAGAAAAATACCATCGTAAATCAATCAATTTAATTGATATCATCATCAAGTAAAAAAAAAATTTGCTAACTCAATAATGCAAAGAAAAATAAAATTTACCTCAAACCCTGGGATGTCACACACCCCTACTCTAACTAGGCCTTGGGATGATTGAATTATCTTTATAATGCTATATTTTTTTCTCTTTTTAAAATTTTAGTTTTTCAAGGGCATTTAAATGAATTCTTATTTATTAGAAGCCTTTAGAGGTATTAAATCCATTGATTATATGGTAGTCATAATTTGATATTTGTCATCTAGATAAAAAAAACTATGTATATTTTTTAAGGTTTTAAAATCTTAATATGTAAAAATAATAAAGAATTTATTTGATAAATTAAATATTTATCTTCAATTTATTAGTATGTATGTTAATATGATACTTGTATATTGATGCATTATAAAAATTATTTTATGTTAAGTTGTGACAAGAATGCCTTTAGATATTTAATATTTCAAAATATAATATTAAAGTATAGATTTTGCCTCCCTAATGAAAAGTCCAAGACCCATCACTGGATGTAGTTTGTTTGATTAGCAAAGAAAAGTGAAAAAGAAATGACATTATAATCATCAATTAGTAAATACCATATTTTTAAAATTTTTGAGTTGTTATTCGGAAGATATTTTTATGAGATGTAAGTTTATCATCAATTTTAACATCATCTCGTTAGTTAATGTGTTTTGATTCAATGGAGCGTGTTCTAGCAAAATCTTAGTAGTTTTTATTTTTTGTTTTTTATTTTATTTGGGTCTACCACGTCTTCTAGTAAACTACATAGACCACCTTTAGCATCACCTATTTAATTAAATATTATAAAAATGAAAAAGACTTAATTTAAATTTGAAAGTGAATAGCATTAAGCAAACCCTTGAGTTTGTAATAAAAAACCTAAATTGGTAAAAGTGTTTTTCTTGAATGGATAAATTTTTATAATATTTTAATATATTTTTAAATTATTCTAGATGATTTTTTATATTTTAAACTTGATTTCATCCACTTTAAATTGTCTAGTTTACATTCAATAGCATCACATTATTATGGTGGGCCTAAAATGATAAAGTTTTATAGAATTTCAATGGAACTCACCTTATTTAGTCAAACTCTAATTGGATGTTTGACATGTATCTATACAATTTATCCATATTTACAAATATAACTAAATTTAAAAATATTAACAAATGTATCTATGAAATTATAAAAAATTATAAATACACCAATTTAGTCGGTCTTCATCATGATGACCTATAATAGCCATTAAATTTATTCCATAATTCATAAATTATCCATTATGATGGTAACTAATGAAATTTGTATAATTATAATTTTTACTATAAATATTTTTAAAATATAAATATATTTTTAATTACAAGTTAAATGTGTACAAATATCTACAAATTCTTTACTTAAAGAGCTATTATGGTTAAAGCTTAAAATGGGCTAGAAAATTAGAATAATTTCAGAGTAAATATAAATCTTTTAAATTTACTCCATTTAATGTGGGACTTGTGAATATATAATCAAACATTCATATCATTCAAATTATTCTTCTCCTATGAATGAATGAACAATTATCCAAATTAAATAATATTTTAGTGATTAGGTGGATCAATCTAAGTGATTTTCATGTTTTATGTACATTTTATATATTTTTTAAATATAAATAATAAATTAACACTACTTAATACATAATATGAAGATGATGGGTTAGCCATTAGAATCTCTATAAATATTTATGTAGCCTGCTTTAATGTCACTTGTTGCTCCCTTTGCAAGGCTTAACTTAAAAGGGGAGGGATAAATTGGTTTAATCAAATTTTCTTTTGTGATCCTCTGGTTAATTTAAATTCCCTTACTTCAAATCAATCACTATGAAAATGCAAAAATCAAACAATTAAATCAATCACAAATAGCATGCATGATGTATAGTGGTTTGAGACGATCTCTCTATTTCACTCTTTTAAACTCACAATTTGTGTGTCTGGGGTTCCACTATATTTGTTACTGCAATCTTTTAGATTCTAGCTTTAGGGGGCGTAAATACAATTTAATAAGATGATTATGAGACACTACTTTAACAATCCAACTTATTCTTCTTGAGCTTGGTCTCTAATACAACTTAAGGCAATATAACAACTATATAGGAAAGAAAAGATTTACACTTTCAATGTACTTCTTTGCAGTGCACGAGAAAAGCTTTAATACAAATTGAATTCTCCTTTTGAAAACTTGAAAGCTCCCCCTTTAGGTCGTTGAATGCTTTGATCACTAAATTTATGAAGGTTGAAGCTTTATCACTTTGAATGATTAAGAACTTGAAGATTTAAACTCTAAAATTTCTTTTCTTCATGCATGCAATGCTTATTTATAGCTCTTCTTAAATTTGTGGCCATTTGAGATAGTTGGGGTGCATTTAATGTACTTGAATGTTCAAATTTTTTGACCATTGTAAAATGCTTATTTATAGCTCTTCTTAAATTTGTGGCCATTTGAGGTAGTTGGGGTGCATTTAATGCACTTAAATATTTGAAATTTTTGACCATTGTAATCATTGGGAGATCACAGGTGGCTACGCCTCATGGGCAGATGGGCAAGCGGCTCCACTTAGGCTTCATTCTTTTGTGCTAAAAATTCTCCAGACTATCTTACTAGAATGTGATAGGTGCATCCTAGGGTGCTGGGATGATGAGTTGCCCTTTGCAGGTGATTGCTTATGGTACCTTGGATGGGGCTCCCAACTTCACAATCATTTTGGGGTTTGTGCTGTGAGCAATAAACAAAGGCACTTAGCAATCAACTATACTCCAAGGCGATTACAAAGTGCTTTCAAATTGGCTCTGTATGAATGTTATTCCTTAGTGTAGGTTATTGGAGTTTAGCGAGCGGTTACTAGGCGGCTTAGCTTATTTGGCTGCAACATCGCACGCAATTATGATAGGTAGCTGCCAAGGTCTAGTGATAAATTAATTTGCTGGAACCCCACTGGCGAATACTACAAGAGGCTGGCAATTAGTTGCTACCGCAAACAAATGTACTAGGCAGTTGGTAAGTGATTGAAGCTTGTACTTAAAAATTTTCTCCACTTGAAATTTTATTAGCCTATTCTATGCATATGTCTATATAGTTATGGTTTTATTAATTATCAAAATATGATATTTTATGTTTAACGCAAGTTGTAGCATTACAAAAATTAGAAGTAAATTTATAGAAAAATATGATAATGAGTGAAAAAATATTCCTTTGTGTGAGATGTGTAGAGGTAATGATAGAAAAGTAGATGTAAAAATTGAAAAATATAATAATGATAGAAAATGTAGAAAAACATTTATATTATTTAATTTGAAATAAAATGAAAGAAAATACAAAAGAGCTGCAACGATTTACACCATCTTTTACATCTATGCAAACGGACTCTATAGCTTGTGTCTATAAAGAAATATTTACATTAATTCTAAAAAGTTAATAAATTAAATATTAATGCAGTGTCACACTTGTGTCGATTGGTGGTCTCACGTGTGGGCGAAGGAACCCTCATTGAGTCGGCGGCAGGATATATCGACAAGCAGAGTTTACGTACATGAGATAGCACGGGAAGCGAAGGGAAGGGAAGGAAAGGAAAGAAGAAGGCAATGGACAGAGAATGGGGATCGAAGCCCGGCAGCGGAGGCGCTGCCTCTGCTCAGAACGAGGCCATTGACAGGAGAGAGCGTCTTCGGAGGCTCGCCCTTGAGACCATCGACCTAGCCAAAGATCCCTATTTCATGCGCAATCATCTTGGCAGGTATAATCCTTCCGTTCTTACATACATAGGCAGACGTGCATCATCTGCGGGTAATCCATTATCATGGATGGATGTTTGAGTTTTCTTTTGTTGTTGATGCAGCTACGAATGCAAGCTTTGCCTGACGCTGCACAACAATGAGGGAAACTACTTGGCTCACACTCAGGGCAAGCGCCATCAGACCAACTTGGCGAAAAGGGCTGCTCGTGAGGCCAAAGAAGCCCCTGCTCAACCTCAGCCCCATAAGCGCAAGGTTTCCGTTCGCAAAACTGGTACTCTCTCTCTCTCTCTGCCGTACAAAAGAATCATTAATCTGCATTGCTATGATTGCTTGTTTTGGCTCCTATAGATGCTAAGGCATGCCCATCATCTGTTCATGGAGATGAACTTAATTTTTCGTTCTGTCGTGGATGACTGAGAATTAAGTTGCTGTGGCTAGAAGACTTTATGGCCACTACTTACCTTTGGCGTGGCTTGAGGATTAGGATGCTGCAACCTCCAGGAGTAATAGGTTCTTAGGATGCAGTGATCCTGAGAAGTCACTTAGCTATGGTTAAAATAAGCCCTGTTGGAATGGAATCTGCAGTTCCTTATATATGGCTCTTTGGGAATTTTTTTGAAGGAAACAGGGTGTGTTTTGATTCCTTCATAAAGGTTAGGTGGAAATTTGGGGGAAGCAGATTGTTATAATCAGTCAATATGCTGAAGCCCTTAATCTTTTATCAGGGGTCAAACCATATTCTTCTCCTAGTAGGCAAAATGCTGACAAGGATTGCTTTAATTTGGAGATATGGCTTTAAAGTCCCCATTTCTTAATTTGTTTTCCATTGATTATTGGTATCAATGTCTTTACTTTCTGTGTGCAGTCAAGATTGGCAGACCGGGATACAGAGTGACAAAGCAATTTGATGCAGAAACTAAGCAGCGATCCCTTCTCTTCCAGGTGTTTGTCCATGCTTATTAGGTTACCTGACTTTTATAATTAAACATTTTTATGCTAGATGCTGTTGCCTTGGGAGCTGTCTAGTGGCTTGTTTTCCATGTAATTGATTTTTCAATTCAATTGAATTCTGAACCCTGATGGGCTTCTGAAAGTAACCAAAAATGATGCACTTTTCATGTTTACCAATTAAATGGATTTGGTTAATTGCGTTGCCTGTCCATTAATACCTATCTTCAACTTTCAGGGTCTAATTTTTTTAAATTCATTTTCCTTTTATCTAGTGCTGTCAAGGCATGAATCCTTTCTACATAGTGTTTTTCCCATCACCTATGAGTATTCTCTAACTCCGTTATCACCCTATTCTATTGGTGGTATTTCTTTGATGAATTTGAGTATTGTTGATTTAAGAATTATAATTCTATACTCCATTTTGAGTATACGTTCATGAATTTCTAAAAGATTTCATTGCATTTTTTTAAATGCACAGTAAATTAGCTATTTTTTTAATCCTTCTTTAGTTTTGGTTCTGTGTTTGTGTTTTATTGTGCAAATTTCCTTTGAATATGATAAATTGAATCC
Source organism: Pouteria campechiana (assembly GCA_036873735.1). Taxonomy (NCBI): domain Eukaryota; kingdom Viridiplantae; phylum Streptophyta; class Magnoliopsida; order Ericales; family Sapotaceae; genus Pouteria; species Pouteria campechiana. Next base: position 12,545 of record JAYJMB010065613.1, read on the forward strand.
ATGCTTGGACCAGTTTTGAGAAAATTATATTCAGAAAAGAAAAGATTGCAAGCAATTGAATAATGTTTAACTTAGTCAATAGATAATTTTGGTTATGTTGCAGAGTTCTTAGTATAAAATATCTATGATATAATTATACAGGAAAAAGAAGAAAAAGAAATCCAGGAAGTGCTAAAAAGAAAGAGAAATAAAAGAGCAAATCTAGCTAGCCAGAAAAAAGACGACAAGCCTATAAAAACGAGAATAAAGGGCTGAAATTTTTGGTCGATACTAGAATTCATCTAAGGATGAAAGTGGATATAACTCCTAATTTCTCTTCTTGAGCATAAACATTTCTTTTGAGAAAGCATTTGGAGCCAAAGTTTAAAGTATCTCCGCCTTTCGTTTGTGGTGCCTAGAATTGGTATTAGAGCCTTGTTTTAGAATAAAACTATGGTTGAACATGATAAAGTTGAAGGATCAAATAGATCTATTAGTTCTCAAATTTCCTCTAGAATTAGATCCTTAGTTGATCAGCAAGAAAGATCAGTGACAACTAGAGTCGAGGAAGAAGGAATTCAATCTTCATCAGGAAGCCTTTATTGTATGGAGAACCCCTAGATATGTATACCTAGAAGAGGATGATCCTGATCCAACTGAATTTGTCTCAAGAGTTCGCAGAGCTTAATAGGAAATTGGACAAATTTTAGGAAAGGAAAAATAGACACCAGAAGAAATAGAACGAGTTCAAAATGATTTAAATAATCGCCTCAATGAAATCAAAGAAACTCTTAAGCAAAGGGCTAGAAAGAGAGCTGAATCTTCAAGAACTATTGAGGAAAAATACAGAAATATAGGGGGTGCTAGAAGATTTTCTAGTGAGCAAGCTTATAATAGACCTTCCTAAAAAATGAGTATTGAAACAGTAGAAAAATGGTTGGCCAATACACAGAGTTTGAGAACTTTAACTCAAGAACAATGATTCAATGGGTATAAACCATATTATCCTTGGAAAGTTTCATATAGGTTTACTTTGAGAGATGGGAAAATGGAATAGGTGTCTTTACAAGGTGCACATTTAAATATTGACTATCAAAGAGACACTGGAAAAACTATTGAAGATTGGGCAAATCAAGCTGGGTTAACAATCCTTGGAGGAAAAGGATTGGACTGTAGAAAAAGTTATGATATATCTAGCAACAAGTTTATAGGGAATTTCACAAAGATTTTGGGATGAACTGAGTAGAAGGTCTTCAGTAGAAAATATTATAACAAAAAATGCACAGAGATGAGAAGAAGCTATTCTAATCTTTGTGAAAATTTTAAAAAGAGAATTTGCTAGATAAACCGTCATTGATAGCGATGGTTATTAAAAACAGCAAGTAAGAGCAGTGTTAGTAAAACTCCAAATTTGTGATATGTGCTAGTTTGAAGAATATTATCTTGAGTTTAAAGATAGATTTTACCAATTAAATTTTGAAGATCAAAAGTTTTCTCTTGGAATAGTTTGGGATAAGTTACCCAGAAGTTGGGGAACAGTAGCCCAAAAGGCCTTAGATCAACGTATGCTATTAAACCTAGATGTAGTAGAAATGTTAAGTGCAAGACCTGAAGCAGTAAGATACTGTATTAGACTCTATTGTATGGAAAGAAAATTATCCAAAGACATAGGTAGAATGCTAGAAATGTTTGAGAATTGTTGTGATAAGTTTGAACTTGTAGCATGAAGATATGGTTGTGAAAAACCCAGAAAATTTAAGATAGTCTTTATAGGAGAATCCTGTAAACCTAAGAAAAAGTTCAAATAGAAATTTAAAAAATATCGCAAGATTCCAATTATTCAGAAAAGGGACAAAAATATCTAGAAAAAAGATATTTAAGGCCCCTTAGATCACTAGAAGAAATGAGATAAGTTTTCAAAGAAAAATATGAACGAGAACCAAAATGTCCAAAAGAAAAACCTTTGTCTTAATGTAATGTTGTTGATTATGCGGAAAACTAGGTCATAAACCTGCAGTATATCCTAAAAGAAAAGCACATCAACCGCAACTGAAAATGTTGCTTTGTTCTCAAGGACAGGTTTATTTTGAACCTATTTGAGGTGAAGAAATAGATTTGGATGATGACGATTTGTTTGAAGTTGAATCAAAATACTCTGAAGAAGAAATAATTGATTTGGGATTTGAAGAAGAAAATCATGAATTAACAGAATTTCAAATATCCCATCAAATAGGGTTATTCATGATGAATATTGGATCGGAGATAGATCTAGTGAAACTGTCTTAGGAAGGATGACGAATTATTCATCAAGTAAATGAATCAGAAGCGCTGATATTTCTTCCTCATCCAAAGATTGTTATTAATGGAAAATGACAGAAATTAATTTCTCTAAAGTATACCAGAGAAACTGGCTTCCATGTCAAGAATTGGTTAAAATATTTGAAACTAAAATTACAATTGAAGTTGCCATTACCGATAAAGGGCAATTTTTGATCTCATTAGTCAAAAAGGATCAAATATAGGAAGCTCTAAAACGGAATTTTTTTTTGTTCAATATGGAATAGTATAGCTGGGTATTTCTCCCTTGATAAGAGAGGAATTGGATTTACCAATATTGGCATTAGTAGTAGATGCAAGTATTACAAGCCATTTTGAAAAGTCTCTTTTAGTGGGAGTAAGAGCAAATTTGTGCAAACGACCTATATGGTTTAAAGTATGACCTAGATTGAGTGTAGACCTGAGAGATGCAAATATTGCAAAAACTCTTAAGCTTGCGAGTCCATACTAATGACTGGATGAAACATGGCTATCCAGGTAATCGGAAAGTAATCCAAATTTGGTGTAGAACTTTTGTTTGATTTTACAAACCCATAGACCGATAGTAAAGGGAGAACAAAGTTATACTGAACTAGTTGAGTTCGAATCCTTAATTAAAGGAATGACTCTTATAGTGGTAAGTTCGAAAGCTTTATCATGGCCTAGACGTTGGGTCTTTCAAGATCAAACCCAAAATCAACAGATGCTTGAATCTTCAAACATTACACAAACTCCTGATTCTTTATTAATAGAAGAACCATGACTATTTGTAAGCCAAAGATTGTTGGAGAAGAAAATGTTCTTGAATCCTCTGATCAACTATCTATAGATTTGAGAAAGATAGTTGGATGACAAAAATTGGATGTGCCAATTTATGAGGATGAACATAGAATCAATATGTTAACCTTAAACAAAATACCAAAGATTGAAACTCTGCAAGTGCTAGCAAATTTTTCCATAGCAACAAAAATCAAGGTTAGCATTGAAAAGGCTGAAAGACTAGCTTTGGTGGATACTGAAGCCAATTTTTGCTTTGGAAAAAAGGAAAATCCTCTCTCCAAAAAAAGGAAAGAAATTCCATCAATTCCAATTGGATTAGCAAATGGATCAAAAGCTAATGTAAATTGGATTGATGAAAATGTGGAAATGAGGATTTGTGATAAAACATTTACCATAAACATTTTGTTATGTGTAGATGATTTATTAGAAGAAATTATCTTGGGAAATACATTCTTAAAGCATCAAGCTGAGAATAGGTTATGTATCCAGGAAATTGATCATATTTCAATAGAGGACATAGAATTTCAGTAGAAGTGTCCAGTTCAATATTAAAAATGGAAATAGAAGGAAGGTCTTTAATAATAACAGTAGATGTTGTATTTACACTTTTGTAAGAAGAAGAGATAGGTGAGCTAAAATCAATAACTCAAAAGCCTATGGATGCTATTGAGGAAATCAAAGAAAACCTTTGAAATAATTTGAAAGATGATCCATAAGCTTTATGAGATAAATGTAAAGTAGAAGCATCTTTAGAATAGAAAGATCCAGAAGCTATCATTAGGAGCTGGGGTATTAAATATACCACAGAACTGATAAAGTAATTTGGAAAACAAATACACAATTTATAAAAGTTAAATCTAAGTTGTCCAAGTAATAGTGAGCATAGAAGTGTTGCTTTTATTGTTATGAACCATGCTGAGAAAGCTAGGCAAAAGGTACAGATGGTGATTAACTATAGGGAATTGAATAATGCCACTAAGGACGATGGGTATAATCTTCCTAATTAGGAGGTTCTCAAAAACTAGATTAGGAAAAAGAAACCTAAGTTATATTCCAAAATTGATCTAAATTTTGGGTATTGGTAGATTCAGATGCATCAAAATAAAATACAATTAACAGCATTCACATGCCCTTTGAGTTTATTTGAATGGCTAGTTATGTTGTTTGGTTAAAAAAATGCACCAATAATCTTCTAAAGACGTATGGACCAAGCTTTTCGCCAATTGAAAATTTTTACTGTTGTTTATATAGATGTTCTCGTGTTTAGCTAAACATAGGAAGAACATATAAGCCATTTGAACCAAGTGGCGGATGTCTTTATAAAAGAAGAAATGATACTATTTGAGAAAATGGTAGTATGGTTGCAACCTAAAATCAATTTCCTAGGATTGAAAATTGAAGGAAATAAAGAGAAGCTTCAACCACATATAGTAGTCTTTTATTGCATGTCCTGATGGGTTGGAGAATTAGAAACAACTCCAAAGGTTTCTAAGAATTCTCAATTATTCCAGAAATTTTATTAAAAATTTGGCATCCTTAATCAGAATGTTGCATAAATGGACAGATTTAAACACATTGATGGTTAAGAAGGTTAAAGATCAGATAAAGAAACTCTCAATATTAAATCTGCCACAACAAGGAGATTATTTAATCTTGGAAGTAATTGCTTCATAATTCTATAGGGGATGTGTTCTAAAAACAAGAAAAGAAAATCCTCAGAAGAAGAAGACATCTACAGATACTGGAGCGGAACTTTAAACAGATCATAAATCAATTGGCCAATCTATGAGAAAGAAGTTTTCGTAGTAATCCAAGCAATCAAAGCCAATGAACTCTTTGTTGCTTCGGAACCGGAATTTTTGGTTTGGACTGACTCGGCTTATGCCAAAAATGTTTGCAAATTAAAATTCAAGGAAATTGGTCAAGCTAAGTTAGTAAGATGACAACAAAAACTAACCTATTATGGATTTAAAATAGAACAAATAAAAATTCTTCACATGTAATAGCTAATTCACTAATAAGAGAACTTGCAGGTTTTACAAGTTAGCAAAGATGACTTCTTCATCAGAGTTTTGTTGGAAATGCAAAAGAATGGGACATTAAAAAAAAAAAATTGTCCAGAAGGTGTAGAAAATTCCAAAGAACAAATGATACTAAAGATGAAGACACTATTGGCACAGGTAGAATAGGATCTTGTAGCACAAAATTCAAAGAAGGAAGAAAAACCTGAATTAATATGTTGGATTTGCAAAAATTCTGGCCATTGTGCAACCCAATGCCCTGACAAGAAGATGAAGAAAGGAAAAGCAAAGTGGGAAACTTTGAAATCCATAACATCTTCAACTCTCAAAATTTAACTCTCAAAATTAGCTGGATTGAGAAGGCTAAAGGGAAACTCTAGAATGCTCAACTCCTATTAAGGAGGATGACCAGAAAAAGCAGGCCAAGGAAAAAACTCTAGAAAGCTCAACTTTCCCATTTCAGAGAAATGAATAATTTTTAGATGCCAAAAAAATCATACAAATAGTTTACATCGAGCATAATGGAATTCCAACAATCAGTAAAGATTCCAAGAGTTGCATAATTCATGAACCTCTCAAAGTGAACTTAGATAAAGTGATAAAGTTATCTTTAAGTGATAAAGCAAAGGAAAGTTATCTTTAAGTGATAAAGCAAAGGAACTATTTATGCTATTCTTTGCAGGAATGATCAATGGATATTTTAGCATGAGTAAACATGACTATCATCAATCTTTTGTAGTTGCATTAGGAATTGGGTATCTTGTAGAAAAATTTGAGAAAAAATTCTCGAGAGTCAGAAAAAATGACTTGGGACTGAGAAGCTCAATTAATAAACTTGATAGAAAAGCTTGAAAATTTGCAATTTATGAACAAGCTAGTCAAGGAGATGGTCCAAGAGTCTGTCAAAAAGATAACTACATCAGAGACTCTTCTATCTAACGAACAAATGTTTGTTGAACAGAATCTAGAAAGGAGAAATCATCTTTATGGTGTCCAAGGTTACCCTCATATTTGAATAACCAAAGAATTGTTCACAAGCATGAATTGGACTATTTCAGTACAACAAGGAATGATTGATTTTATCTGTATTGATTATTAGGAGCAAGAAAAACTAAAAGATCTCCTTGAGATATCAGATATTTACTATTACTCCTAGGTTACGGTATCAGAATGGTAAAAAGATTAATAGTAGCATCTCCAAAATGGACGAAGGCTAAGGATCGTGTTTATCTAAGCTTTCGAATATGGATTTTAAATCGAGGCAAAGAGCTATCAAGGAACTTCGATAGAACTGCAGAATGGATAAACATCAAATGGAAGGATTTTTAACAAAAAATATTTTTATCTGGTATAAAGATTATTACCACCATCCTTCACACACTACAAGCTCGAGAGAATCTGTCATTAATTAAAATGACAGGATATGATCCATCTTTAGAAAATGTTCTTGCTGTGATTCCAAAGCAGTACATTTCTAATGCTGCAGAAATTGGAAGATCTTATGCTGATGATGTCAATAGATTCATCAAACGAATTTGGCATCCTACAAGTTATCTTCGAGAAATCCAACTTCATTGGTCTCAGATCTCCTAGATTATTAATCAAAATTTTGCAACAAATATTGATGCACTTATGGTTATTGAGACAACTAGGGAAGAGTGAAACTTTGCACAACCTTATCTTTACTATCAAACAGGAATCTTTAACTTTGATATGAGGAAGAAGTTTGTGGTGCTGACACCCTTATCCTTTTTCCTGTGGTGCTGACACCCTTATTCTTTTTACTCTTTTAACTTTATGTCATGTATGTGTGCCACGATAGGATAAAACAGTTCAGCGAAACTCATCTTATCTTTACTTTTTCAAGTTGTGATGTTAGAGTGGCCAAGTCGCCCTTCATTGTTCTAACTTTTTTTTATAAATAGTATACTGCCCTTCTTCCCTTTGAGAGTTGTAGCCATTTGAGTGCAAATTTTCTCTTTGTGCTCCACTAAAATAGGAGTTGAGCATTCTAAGGTTTCCCCTTTAGCCTTCTCAATCCGGCTAATTTTGAGAGTTGAAGATGTTAAGGAATGTGAAGCTTCCATTTTTTTCTTTTCCTTTCTTCATCTTCTTGTCAGGGCATTGGCCTGTACATGCATAGTAAATTAGCTATTTTTTTAATCCTTCTTTAGAATTAATATCAAATAAAAATTCTAAATAATCTAAAATTTTAACATGAATTGCTAACCCAATTCAACCTGAAATTTTATTAGTTGGGTTATGGTTGGGGTTGAAGTTTAGAAATAGGATTAGGGTTAAAGTTGATGTTTCATATACAGGGTTAGAGTTAGGGTTGACTTCAACCTGATATAGCTTGGCCTGAGTTGCACCTTTAGTTGTAGTTAATTCACTCTTAATCTGTTTCAACCTTATTTGCTCCCTATAACCCAACCTGAAGTTTAGAAATAGGGTTAAGTTAGGGTCGAAGTTTTGGAAAATGGTTGTGCTAGGTTTAAGGTTGAAGATTTAGAAGATGGGTTGGAGTTAGGGTTGGTTGACTACGATGCAACCTAACCTGACCTGGTTGCACCCCACATAGTTGCAGATGATTATTCATCAATTATCAAGTTCCATTCGGGACAAAGGAAATAACTTTCCTTTATTCTGTGCAGTGGTTGTTCTATTTATGCATGACAGATGTAGCCAAAAGCTATTGCCATTTTGTGCCTATTTAATGGCCTTCGTTGCAGCTTGATATACTGAGTTATAATTTAATGCTATTTACAACAGAATCACCTATGACCTGAGTGCTATTTACCCCATTCTCTAAGTCTTATTATCTAAATGTGTCTTTGACATTCTATTCTATGTGCAAAATCATATGATGAACTACTGTGCTTGTATGATACTACATCCATTTTTGAGATCTCCTTTTCACTATTCAAATCCATTGCTAAGTTTCTTGGTAGCTTTCTCCATTTTGCTTGTCCCATGGATGACCTCATTGAATATTGTCCTGACCTAGCTCTTTCCCCTTCCACCTCCCTGGTAGTAGTTCCTGCTTAATTTCTTCAGTGGGTGATGAAGAACTGAATGGATTCCTTATTTATCATAGGCATCATCATACATGCCAGGATGTTCTATAGATTTAGAATGGTTTAAGTACTTTATTTTCTTTAGTATTATTTGGATGGTTTTAACTACTATATTTTCTTTAGTATTATTTGGATAGTTAAACTGTATTTTCTTTACTATTATTTGGGATTTTGTCCATGTCTTTAGTCCTTATTTGGGAGTATTTTAATTACAGAAGTCTTAGTATTATTTTCAGATTTGGATTTTATTTGTATTTTTTAGATAAGTTAGCTTGTATTATGGTTATTCAGATTCCAGTTTGATTGAAAGAAATGATGCGATTTTGCATTCTGTTTTTCTCCTCTTTTCCCTCTTCTGTCTTCCCCAGTTCCCCTCTCTTCCTTCTTTCGTTCTATATGACTAGCTGGGTTAACAATGTTGATACCATGAACCGCTTCTGTCAAATGGAATGAGAATGAGTTTGTCGACATTGATAGCACTAAGTGGGCAAAGGAAACACCTGAAAGGATGTAGATGGATGTAATTAGAACCGTTTTAGGAAGGATATGGTCCCATGTGATGAAAATGGCATCATGCATTGATATTGCCTTCTGCAGTTTATTGTCCAAAAGCTTAGGTGTTGATGGGTGGGACTTGGCTCTTCCATGCTCTCTTGCCATTAGTTTCCCAGTCTTTGTTTCCACCTAGGTATCCATCGCCTCTGACTTGGATTGTCTCCATAGTCTGCTGGATTGGAAGGCTAACTCCTAACTTTTCTAGCTTAGTAGAATTTTTATCATATTTCAATCCAAATTTCTGAGGAATCAAAATTTCTCTAGGGCTTCTTTGAAGTCCTGCTAAAGTGCCCTAGGATATGAAGCTTCAACTCAGGCATGCTGCTGCCTATCTCAGACATTTGAGTCTTCCACAATTCCAAACTTCATGTTAAACAAATTCCAGAATTTAAAATTATTGATTCTTTCTTTGGTATTTAGTTGAATTCCTCAAGTTTTTGGTCCTTCAGGTCATAAATTTAACCATCTTTTTCGTCTTTTATTTTCCATCTTGGCCCTGGTTTTGGGCATTCTGTTTTTCTTTCTTTTAAAGCTTTATCAGTTTCCTATCTTGGAATGTGCTTTTTGTTTTCTTCTCATCTGTTTGTTTTGTGCAAGCCCTTCTGCTTCTGTCTGAGGCTGTTGTCAGTCCTTTAATTATCTTGGTGTTTTCACAAAGTAAAAATAAAAAAAAGATATCTGTGAATTTTCTTTACTTTGCACGATGGTCTTTGGTAGGCTGATAGTTTTAAATATCCGAAATATTGATTTTATGTCAAGACATGACCATTTGTGTTGTTGTGTTCAGCTTCCTTATTTGATCCTAAGTATTTCATTCTAATGGTCTTGCCATGAAATTTACACATTTTTGCAAATCAACGGAAACTTTTTACTGCTTATTCATCTCTCAGGGACCTTGTGATGGGATGCAATAGTTGTGCAGCTATTGTATTAGCTATTGAATCTTGCTTTTGTTTCTAATAGAGGACGATGGTTATCTTCTCCAGTAAACCATTTCCCGCCTAAAGTGGTGATCTGAATTTTTGCAGATTGAATATCCAGAAATTGAAGATAATAGTAAGCCACGGCATCGGTTTATGTCATCCTTTGAGCAGGTTACATATTCACATGACTTCCAATGCAAATTTCTTATTATACACATAAATGTGCTTACCATGACACCTGTTTCGAAAGTAGTCGAGTTTGCTCAATCCCACCTGTTGCAGTTATCCACAACCTGCTGTTTTGGTTTTAGGCGCCTTTAGGTCCAATAGTAGTAGCTAAGTGGAACTTTGAAAGTAATGGATGCTTTGCAGGCACTTGGATATTACTAAGAAGTTGCTTCATGATCCATGATTAAGTCAAATTAAATTAATTCACATTATGATTATGTGAGTTGTTACTTATGTACATGAAAAGCCTTTTTATTATCTACTATCAGGTCGGTGAAGATTTTGGATATTACTAAGAAGTTGCTTCATGATCCATGATTAAGTCAAATTAAATTAATTCACATTATGATTATGTGAGT